>WYDI02021044.1:0-20398 GCA_009867235.2 Psittacus erithacus | reverse complement strand
TCACAGGGGTAAAAAAGGTTGGTTTACAAACATAACCCAAGATTTAACACCAAGGTGTATCTTGTTTATAGGCTGGTTTTCAGCGTAGTTGAAGCATTTTGTGAATTTGTCTTCCTTTTAAATGTTTCATGAAAAGCAAATGGTAGAGCACCCGTTGTGCTATTTGGTTTCTTTGGGTTTTTGGGTTTTTTAATTGAAACAAAGCTTTTTTTTTTTTTTTTGGAGAGTTGTTTTTTGTTTTCTTTTCTTTTCTTTTCTTTACAATCTGCTCATTAATACATATTGGTAAAAAAATAATTAAAAAATATCTGTGGAAAAATAGCTTTAGGCTTTGCTTGCAGTATTTTTACTGGACACTGTTGAGCGTTAAGAATCAGGCTCAAAACCAAGAGGTAACTGTTCTTAAAATACATTTTTTTAATGAAAATATGCCAATGAAATAGTGTAGAATTCTAACACTGCTGTCTTAAAATTGAAAGTAATATGCAAGTGTTAAGGTCTTCTGGCTTTTAATGTCTAAAAATTCCTAGAGTAATTTGCATCATTTTTATTAACTCTTGATATAAAGTCATATTTGGCTGCATGGCACTGTCACAAGTGAGAGGCCTGAGAAGTGTGGCACCAGCTTTTCCTTTTCTTGTATCCTAGCCTTTTTATAGCAGCTTGGACTTAAAGACAGAAAAAAAAGTGAGTCTCAATGGAGAATCAGTGACTGTTCTTCCATGAGGGCAACTCTAAGGGGCAAAAATCTCATCTTGCAAATATGTACAAGTTTGTCTAAAACTGTATCTGTGGTGTAACTGATATATTCTAATTTAACAATTTACTTCAGCAAAATAGCACTAATATTTCTTATAGCCAACACATTACTGAACGCTGTAAAAAAATTATCTATTAATCCTTATAATGTTCCTTTGAAGATAGTTAAGTTTGAACACAGAGCACAGACTGACTGTGCAAAGCCCAATTACCTAAATGTCCTGCCTGACATGGCAAATTTTAATCCTTTGATTTGAATAACTCTGAGCCTTAGAGATATGAATTTCATTAATGCAACTTTTTCACTCAAGAATTAGAGCAATTGGAATGAGGGTTTCGTGTAGGCCACTTCTCTGTACACACAGTAAGTCCTCTTTTGTTTATATTTTTCCATTTTTAGATTGGATTATGCTATTTTAGAGCTTTTATTTTTTCAAAAAATTGTATAAGTGCCCCTCAAAAAGAGCATTTCTGTATAATAAAAAGAAATATTTTCTTATTGTTAAAGAATGATTTTGGGTTGGTTTAAAGATTGAACTTTTCATGTCACTCATGATGAAATGATCTTGTTTGTCTTACCATTTTTATCTTTCTTTTTCTTTTTTTCCTTTCCCTTAACCTAGTTCTCTTGCCTAAATTAATGTTTCTGAGGTAATGGAGGAAAAGAATTAGAATCAACATTACCGCAGGTTATCCACTTAAGTGGTTTTAAATTCTGAAGTAATGTATGGTTGCTTGAAAGCAATATGTACAAAAATGGAAAAGTGAATATTAGGCAATTTTGGAAAGCCAAATTGAAACTGAATTAGAAAAGACAAAATGGAAAGCTGATATAAGAGTCTGGTCTCTTCTGACAATTTTAATCTAATACTGAAAGGCGCTATATATGAATGTTGCGTTAATTGTTTCTATAGCTGGAGATTTTTTGTATTCTGTATTTGCAAAGTCTGTTGAGTGTTCAGCCTCAACCCAGAGCATTTAATTTAATGTAAGTTACTGTCAATTAGCATATATTTGCAATTACTGATACAGATATTGAAAAAAAAAAAAAAGAAGGCAAAAATTAAAGTTAGACATTTAAAGAAACACTTTTCATCCCCTCTTCCATGTTTTGACTTCACTTGTTCACCATATGTTACTCTCTGTTCCTCCTAACCCCCTTGGTGAGGTGATGGGCAGCCTAGGAGTTTGGGGTTAGTGTGCAATGATTTGTTTCTTTCATTTCTTGCTTTTTACTCATTTTCCTCCATTGATTCTTGCTTCTTACTGTTCTCCTGCTCTGGCGTGCATCCTCCAACGGCTGCAAGTCCTCCACAGCAATGCAATTTTTTTCCATGACTGTCTCCAGCCATTCCACCACAATTCTCATTTCATATGCCTCCTTTGCACCCTATGATGTTTCCTGCCCTTTCTGAAAAAAAATTTGAACAGAGGCAGCGTGCACTTCTCTGGCTGGTGGCAGTTTTAGTACAAAATAGATCATTCTATCCATGTCAGTACTGTTTGGATCTGGCACAGGGAAGGACACGACTCCTTCCACACAGGGTACCCAGCAGCCTACTGATGCTCAAACCTTGGCAGTCATGCCTAACACATTTCACCCCTTGCTTATGCAAAACACACTGTGAATATACACCAAAGTTTACTTTTAACATTATCTCAGCCTTAGCATACATACATTACAAACCCTGCCCCTCCATGTGGACCATAGGGTCAACATTTTAAGACCATGTGCATACATTCACTAAAACTCCATCCTTCCTCCATGCAGAGGTTACTGAAACAAATATTATAAAAAAAAAGATTGTGTATCATGTATGTGTTAAAAACTTTACCCCTTGTCCCCCTGCAAACCACAAAACTGGCAAGGTTACAACAGTCTGAACATCTATGCATTACAATCTCCACTTCTTGTCTCTACAGGCTAGACTATTGGGTTTAACATAATAATAATCTGAACTTGTATTAAAAATTTCAGGCCTTGTCCAAGACTGACACATAGCCACAAACATTACAGCAGTTTAAATATTCATCCGTTACAAAGTTAAATCCTTTTCCCCTCCATGGAGTTATCGTCTCCTTTGCTGGAGCAGCAGGATTAGGCCATTGCTTATCCATCAGCAGACGCCAGGGCTATCTTGCTTTGCACAGGACCTCAAGCTCCCTAGAAAAAAAGTTTTCCTAAGCCATCAGCTATAACCCAAGTGGCTCCAGTTTCCCATCACCTCCATAGCTATTGCATGGGCATCTTCTTTGGGTAGTGGCTGTAGGCAGCCCACATTTCATTAATTTAACTTGGAGTAAAGGATCGCTGCATGATGCTTTGTATACAAGATTAAAGGTATGGTAGAATTATTTTATGTCCAGATGCATTTCTGCTTCCTACTACAAACTGGGAAAAGAGGAAAGGGGAGGAATTAGCTAAAAAGCAGCTTAAAATTAGCTTTAAGCTTCAAACCCCAGGCTCTAGTTAAAGAGAAGCATATTCATGATGCATTACCACTTTTAATTAGATTTTTTTTTAATACTAAAATGTCTTTAAAATGGAGTTGTCAGTTTTAGCTTATCAGTGACTTTAACTTTATATTTAAAACATACAGTGTCATTCAGACATTAAAACCACTGTTTTGGTTGAGCATTACTGATGCCCTAATTAAAAAACCATGTATAGTGTAGAAAGCAAAATTGCTAGATGATAGCAAAAGAAAACACGGTCACCTTCACTTGCTCAGATGTGGATAAACTACCAACTACAAAATGAAAAAGTCTTTAAATAAATACACTGTTTTGCAAAGTTGTCCATGGTATGTATATTATAACAAGCCTTTACAAAGAAGTAGGAAAGTGGGCTAGAAAGCTAGTCATCTTTATTTATGCTCAGGCTGTACCACATAGCTTACGCCAGAGCACATAATCTGGTCATGAAAGAGAAAATAGATGATGCCAGAAACTTCTGTTTCAGTGTTTAACAGATGCTTTCCTGGAAACTGATTACTGAGGGGTATGCTCAGAGAATGCTGACCAAAAAAAAAAAAAAAATCAATGTGGATGTTTGCAGAGTAAGAAAAAGGTATCTTTATCACCAAAAAGCCATATGAAATGTCATTAATTCAGCAGCTTCAAAAACCAGTTTGAAGATTACTTAACAGTGCCAAGTGAAAGGCTGGAATACTAACTCTTTAGTGAATGACCCGCCCCATGCACTCTTCTTAGCTGTGCAGCTGAACTGGGCTGCAAATACTGAAGAGAGCAAGATCTGACTGAAAATGGAGCTCTGGCTGGGCTTGCTGCACCAGTACCACATGTAGTACTGTTTTGTGGTGGTGTGGTTTAACACCAGTTGGCAACTAAGCACCATGCAGCTACTTGCTCACTCTCCCCTCCCCATGCTATGGCATTTTCTTTTACATGAACTCCAGAGCTCTATCTCACTCTGGCAGGATTTTGTTTTAAACACAGTTCAGAAATAAATTTAGCTCCCTTTGAACTGCTGTCTTTGAAATCGTATTTGGGAACTTCTGAGAAGTCAGGACCCTTGTTGTGCTGAGATAAGAGAGGATATTCATATATCAAGAACAATTTCCATCCAGTCTAAGAAAATGAGGAAGACTTTTTTAATCCTCTTTATTTCTTTTCCTGTTGATACATGGAAGAAAGTCTTGTTTTTTCTCCTAGCCAGCTTCAAAATCCTAACTCTTTATGCCACTTCCAGTCAATAGATGGTATTGTAAATAGTTAATAAATTGTAATAAACAAAATTACATCAATAATGAGAAAAGATTAGGAATGGCTAAAATGCAGAAGTCACATACAAAGCTAGTGGAAACTCAGCAGGAGAGGGAATATTCCATTCTATCAATTAAAACAAGGTCAAGGACCAAGAAATTAATCCAGCAGGATCATTTATCAGTGACAGGAATAGGAAACAAGGGAGAAATAAACAGTTTGCAGTGTCTGGAGCTAAAATTAGGACATCATGGCTTAACTAAATTTCAAGATAATTTTCTCTTTAAAAAAAATATTCTTCCTTATATTTTAGTCACTTGAAAATCACTATTGGTAGCTGAACTGATTTGGAGAAATAATCATTACTGAATTAAACTTCAAATTTTGAAAAGATTTGGGAAGCTGCCACTTGCCTCGCTGGTGTCCAACTGACATGTCTGCTCTGTTTGAAGTGCCCAACACATACTGTGGATTTGACACCTGTGATGGCAGTAAGTGTTGAAAATTTACATGCTCAGACACTTCCACTTTATCATAGGCTTCGAATGTGGTTGGTGGGCAGTTTTTTCTCATATGAAATGTACTTCAAAGGAAATAAGTGTAAAGGCTTTGATCATGGTAATAAAAGCCATGGACGCTGATAATCATGATAAGAAAAGGAAAGTTTTGGCGTTTTGCAAAAAACTTAATGATTTTTTTTTTGCTAAAAAAATCAATGTTTTAAAATGGAATAAAAAATTATTGTACTATACAATATTATATATAAAAATATGTTCCCTAGATAGCATTTTTATATTGCACATTTTATTACAAAAGAACTTCAGTGACATAAAGAAAGATACCATTATGTTCTTCTACAATAAATATACTCTATTAATTTGTTGTTGATGAGAAAGTGAAAGAAGTCAATGTTGTCAGCTGCAGCACCTTATCTGGTGTACCGCAATGCAGATAGGTGAATTTACAATACAGTTTCTGAATATCAGAATATCCACAACTTAATTTTAGGTTACTGGCTATGGATGTTCAGCACTACAGAAATTTAAAAGTATATCAGGTTCATGCACTAATTCAGAGGCTTCTTATAATTACTTTTTTTCTGGATGATTTAGTTTAACTGTCATCCAACTCAGAGCACTGGTTTGATTTCACATGTGTTAGATTAATGTAGAAACCCCCATTATGCAAAAAAAGAAAGCTATTATCATTACACGTTCATGGTAAAATCTGAGTTACTCAAAAATTTGTAAGATTCTAAAAAATTTCCTAAAAATAAAAAAATTCTCTGTAGCTTATTAGACCTTTCTCTGCCCTGTAATGTATGAGCTGGCTAGATGAAAATACAATTAAATGCCTGTTGTTAAAAATAAGTAGAACAGTAATAAATAACAAATAATGAAAAGTGCAACAAGGGAGAAAAATCACTTCATGAAGCTGTTAGAGCTAATTCACAAAGTATAAACACATCTCAATTTTTTAAAATATAATTTCTTCATTGACCTACCATTTGAGTTCCACATTTATATACTGATCATTTATATATATATGAAAGTATTCCTGCTCCTGTTTTTAAAGGAAAAGAGATGGTCTTAGCTTTTTTCTTTAAAAATCAATTCTGGCCACGTCTTGCTAGAAGGATTATTTTGATCAGTCTTCCATGTCTGTACATTGCGGTGGCTCTGGAGGGAAGACAGTATCAGTATACTCATAGAGAGTATAGTCAGACAAATGCAAACTTTATCCTAACTGTTTCATATTTCCATGATGACGATTCTTTCTTTAAATCTTGACGGCTGTAAAGCAGTAGCTGAATTAGAGATTAGCATTAGAGTATTACTCATTTTGCAGTGTTGCATGAAGTTCAAAGACTGTTATTTTCCATAAAGGTTCATTATTTTTGCACGTTAGATAATTACCTGGGTTTGTGGCTTACTGTGTTATATAGGCAATTTTGGATTCCAAAGCTCCCTTATGAATTAGCTACTTGATTGTGAAAATTAAGAATTTTTATTAATAGGTGGATAAAGTATTAATAATACTGGTGAATTGTTCTAGTAGAGCTGTGTGTTAATATCAGCCATCTTGTTCTAGAGTGGTCACAGCCAAAATATATTAAAAAGTTAGCAGCTGTATTTACCCTCAGGTTGGTGCTGTCCTTTATTCAGATGTGATCACACCTCAGCATAACTATCCATGATCTATTTCTATCAAAATTATGATATGTTAAAGGCAAATCAGTGTTATTAAAATATTCACACTAGGCTGATGAATCAGTCTGACACTGATTGAACTGGCAGACAGAATGACTGGATATACACAGTTATTTTAGCAAAAGCAATAGGTTCTTCTTTTATTATAAAGGAGAAGAAGGATATTAACAGGTTAGGAAAATAGTCCCACAACCCAGCTAAACTGCATTTATAACAGCATCTCTACTCACACTTCTGATTCCTGCTTATAAGCCTGTTATAGAAGTATGCTTATTTGCCCTTGAAGAGTTGTACCGGTCTAGCACAGTCTTCTTTTTCGGTGACTTAACTGATCTTCAAACAGAACTTCAGAAAATCTCCATGAGAAAGCACCTACATATTTATCTCAGTAGGTGGGCCGCTTTGCATATGTCTTTGTACAACACACACATAGATGTGTGATGAGAGGCAGATATTTCAATTATTTAGATTGTTTTTGATAGCTAAGGGGTAAATGAAAGTACTGTGAGGATAAATCATAGTAAAATTAAATCAGCCAAGAAACAAATTAATTTTCTTCAGATTTTTTTTTTTTTAATGGCTAGGTATAGACTTCTAAATTTGTACCTATTAATATAAGCAAATGAGCTCATTGCAAAAGTACTGAATGCCATTACAAAGGCAGTGGAAAAAAGCATTTGCCTGGGGTCACTAAATGAATGGTGTTCATGTGAGGCTGGAAAGCTATAACTCTGAAGAACAAAAACATGTAAGAAGGAGAACTAAGAAAGCCATTACATAAATGCAAAGAAGGATAAATGGACAGTGAGGTGCTGGGAGAAGACCTTTACCCTGGGGGTCTGAATGACCTTAGAGTACCATGACTGCAAAAAAGCTCTTAGATGCGCCAAATGCAAATTTTGTGGGCCTTTTTTGCATATTTTGAATAAATCTATCTTCAAAGGGTTAATAACTCTGCAATCTTTTTCCTGGTATTTGTCATGTGAATAATAGCAGCTATCATGAGAAGATAAACTAGTTGAAATGGGTTTGTTACAATGTAATGAAATATTTTCAAAGAAATACATTGCAATTTGTTCTTCTTGTATAGCCCTGCAAGATTTCTGTCAAAACTTGGTATGAATTTGCAACATATATTTTTCTCCAATGGAACATTTGAAATGAAAATAATTTGAACTTTGTTCTCACTGTAATATAGCAATGGTGGTTTGGTAGGTAGCGAATTATCTAGATATGCCAAATATAATAAAACAGTAGGTCAGATATTAATTATCAGCAAAATGATTCACTGTCAGTAATAATAAAACATAATCTTGTGCCTCCAAGGTCATATCTGAGTGTGGTTTTCTCTTTCTAATTTGAAGCTCTGAAGAATCTTAGCTTTAGTTGGCCTTGGCTTTAAATTGTTGGGATTTCAGTTTTCCATCAAAATAAAATTTAGGGCATGAATGGAAAGAAATTGGTGCAATTCTAGGCAAATTTCATTGAATGTAATATATTTTGAATGGTTCAATTAAGAACAAAAAAAAAAACAACAAACAAACTGACAGGAAATGTTAGAGGTGTTGAACTACAATTTTAAGTAATTAAATTTGTGAATGACTTAGTATGAAAAATATAAATGAGCTTTTCTTATCTCCCTGACATTTAAGTGACAATCAGAAATAGTTCTGCAGATTTAAGCTATCCTTGACTACTTACTTGATATCACCATTCAGTGTGGTTCTATACTTTTGCTCCATATATGACAAAGCTCAGTCTACAAAACCACTTAAGTCTAATTACATGCTCTACTGCTTTTTTCATGGGTCGAAAGGACTTAATGATTTTTCCCCTTCATCATAGCATCCAAGTTTCAAAATTAGGTGTTTTTTTTCTTTTCCTGTGTTTCTGACTTGGAGGTATGGGACTTTGCAAACTTCAATTAACTTTTCGGGTTGTAAATGAATGAAGATGAAGAAATTCAAATGGGACATCTTGATAGCAATTATTTTAGAATATGACTGAAAATTATACTGTTGAAGAAACAACATAAATTTACTTTGATAATGGAAGAGGGCAGAAAAGTTATTTTATGCCATTTGACTCTCAAACTAAAAAGAAATAAATTGCAATTTAACCCTTTATAAATTTAAAAAAAGAGATTTCTAAGTCTTCTTCTGTATATTGTGATTTCAAAGTTCTGTCTTGTAAAGGAAAGTGGAAGTCAAATGAGGCTGAGATTTGCCATACAGCTTCCAGATTCAATGAACATCTTTTATTTTAGAATTCCTGCACCAGGTTCTGCCTTTACTCATGGTTATTGGATTTAGGGTGGCCATTTTAGTAATTTTTCTAGATTTTCAAAATAACAATGGAGCACCAGATTTTTATTATGACCAAGACAGATTCAGAATTTTAACTCATATCTATTATTACTTCACTCTTTATTTTCCTATTAGAGTGCTGCATACTTACAGTAAATTCATTAGCAAGTTTAAGAGCTCTACATCTATGAGATCTTATGATTTATTTTAGCACTATTATATTCTTCAATATTACATAACAAATAATAAATGTACTATTAATTCAGCCTTGAAAGTTGTTCAAAAGCAGTTTTGTACAAAAATCAGGGTCACACTAGTGCAGCCTTTTTTGGAAGGAAGATTGTTTGCAAAGGCAATCTTGAAAGCGTTGGGATTGTAGGTTTTTGAGACCTACAATCTTTTTTTGAGGGGGGGGGGTCTGAAAAAAATTCTGAATGATCAGAGCTGGCAATACTGTAATAATTACTCTGAAATTCTGTAATTACACAAAACATTGATAATTGGACTCCCACACTTCTTTTGGTTCTGTCAGGGTCTATCTTGCAGTCTGGACTTCAAATGTCAGTGAGGAGTTAACTATAGAAGACCATGGGGAGCAAATCGTTACAAATGTTTTTTAAACATCAGTGTGCTTTCGAGCAGATGTTTTCTGTATGCACAATACTATCCTCATAGACACTGGCTTCAGCAAACGAATTGGTAGTAGATACAAACACAAACATTATTACTCAAAGTGACAGAGAAACTTCCTGCAAATTTATATTCCTTTTTAATTTAATTTTTAAAAGAGGTCTGCTTTGGTTTGGCTTTCTGCTAGTCTTTTTTCTTTAATGCATAACAATCTTCTAATGATTAACCAGGAAATTATAGCAAAGGACTAATAACAAAATTTCATGTTTTACAGTGGCTTAATAACAGCCCTATTTCCTCCTTTACCACCACCCTGCTCGGTGAAAAGTACAACAAAATATGCTTTAGGCATTTGAGCATTTGAGTGTAGTGGATGGCTTGGAAAAATCAGACATGCTAGAGCTTCACAGTAGCAGAAGCATAGTCTGTCAGTGCTTTTGGATGCCTGTCAACTCTGTGTTGACTGCCTTCCTGCTTCCACATTATCATTCTGTCGTTTCTCAGTTCCGGTGTGGAGATATTACCATCTACTCTGCTCATGAAAGCTCTAAAGCTTGATTCCTCACACTTGTGTTTCTAACCTGATCTCAGAGATGTTCTCTAGAACAGATGTAAAACCTGAATAAACACACTTCCATGCAGAGAAATACCAAAAGAAATCAGATTTCGGATATCTTACTGCACCTCTTCTTCAGTCCTTCTGAGGTAAAAGAGAGCACATGATCCTTTGCAAATATTTTGTATGGCAGAATTGATACTGTCTTTGAACTGACCCTTACCAAAGATGTACTGTTGTACTCAGTTCAGCAGCATTTCACGGTTATGGAAATCCATTCCTTTTTTTGTACACAGACATCTGTGTCAGGGGACTGGTGAAGATTTCACAGTTTTTATTCTGATGCACAAATTACACCCATGGCAATTTATTGGTTCTTACTAAATTCCAATCTATTCCCTCATCTGTTAAGATGCATTTTGTAATAATGAGGTTGTTTTTTTTTCTGTACTCACATTTCTTTTTGAGGTTTATTAGTGTACAGCTCTAGAAGGCTGTACAGGAGTGCCTGTATTCTCTTTGACATCTTCTTAATTTGTCTTTAAGCTATTTTAATGCTCTGCCTGTCTGCCATTCTCACATTCATTATCAGTGATAAGTGGAATAGAAACAGTGTTACTTTTCAAATATGGGTGGACATTTTGTTACTGTCATTTAGCTGAGAAATAGGAGTTTGTTTAATGCACATGAAAAAAATAGCAGAAATAAAAGATCAAAAGGGGTAAAAAATATCAAAGCATTTTTTCTTCTTTTCAGATGCCAAATTCAGACTCCTCAGTGTACTCACTTTTAGAAATGATTTGTTAGCCTTCTGAGATTAGGGAATATTGTGTCTTCTTAAGCAGAAAGTTTTTTATACTAAAAATAAAAAGGTAATAACATAAAGTACTACTCAATCTTGCATTTTATGTGTTAATGTGTTTCTATATGGAATTAATTCTCATAGTTGTCCCTACTTCCTGATTTAATAGCTGTAGTCCTAACAGGAAAGTAAATTAAATTATAACATAGTAAAAAAACCCTCATCTGTTAATGCTAAGTTTATGCTCATAATTATTCAGCTGACAGGCTATCTAGACAGTGACCAGTGCATTTAAGCTGAAGACTAGTAGAACCAGAAAGCTTCTTTTTGTTTAGACTTATTATCAAAGAAGAAATAGAACAGAAATGAAAACAGAAAATGGACAGGAACACCCCCCCATACACACATTCCAGTCAATTACGTCTCCTAATCTCCCATGTTTAGTTTTCTAAAATACTTCTACTGCACAAAAGCTTGTATGTCTTTTTTCCAATAATATCTGTTGTCTTAATAGCTTGTCTCTGATTAAGGCATTTGCCACTGGGTTTTCCTACATGTAAAGAACAGACTCATTAAAAAGAAAATAAAAAAGATGGAAATGGAGAGACATTTGTTAGTGAATTTACACCAGTTCATTGTTTAATATTTTCATTGTGAAATATAAGACAGTTACCAATTTTCACTGAGTTTCAGGTTGTTGTGTTTATGATTCATATATCAAGAGCAGTCTGAAATGACAACATAAAAGATTCAAATAAACTCTTGAAAGCAGAATGAGATCTCTGTCTCTGCAGACTGAATATCTCTAATTATTGGAGAAACCACAGGGCCAGAACCTTAACAGCTGTAAATTTGTAAAATTTCAGCCCAGTAGAGCTACCTGAATTTGCAGAAGCTATTACAATATAATTTTAGAAGATTTCATGTGCAAAATGCAATCTGCCTAACTGCAGGTGCAAAGTACTTTCTACCGTTTAAGCTATTTGTGAGGAATGAGAGAGACTGACCAGGAGGAAAGGAATCAGTGCAGTTCATGTGAAAACTGTGATGACGGATTCAAAATGCACTTAAAAAAAATCTGCACTGCACTTGAAAAGAACAATGAGTTTCAAATTGCTAGACTTCTGTGTTAGAAACAAAACTTCATTTTATATAAATGTTTCAATGGTTCTTCTTGAATAACACTTAATTGGGTACTTTCATACATGTGCTCAATGGAGAATTACACTTCAAATTCTGCGACAGGGAAGTTATGTAGAAATTCAAATGTACCACTCTTGCAACGATTTTGAAATCTCAGCGTATGAGCTGACGGTGTTCCATGATATTTTGCTTGTATTTCCAGACAGACAATTCAGACTTAGATCCACAAAATAACTCTGCTGTGTTGCCTATCTGCTGCCAACCTCTTATGTATATGGAGCAAAGATGTTATGTCGAACTTGCAGCTTCATATAAATACAAAAATGTCCCATTAAAGAATTTATGCTCATTATTAAGGAGCAATACTGTCTCATTCATTAGGATAACATTTTGTGTGATATAAAACAGTAACTATAAAGAATATACATTCTAAGCTGGACAGTGCTTTCAATAGTCCTTTAAAGCTCCAATATTATCATTTATAACTATTATCTTATTTTAACTATTTGTTTCTCTGCTTTTGGTAATATTGCATCAAATGGGCAATTACTTTTGTTGAGGTTCCCTTATGTGGAACAATTAGGGGAAAAAAATAATTTATAGGTCTGAAATCAAAGTTGGTTCTAGAATAAAATCTTAATTCCTCAGCTAATGACACAATTTGAAAAAATGACCGTTTTTCCTTCCTGTTCTGATCAGTTCCTGATACAACTAGAACAATGACTGTAACTTCTTTGGGTTCAGCACAAAACCACTTTAAATGCTTACATCCCCTTAGAATCCCTTTTGTCACCTAAACCAATGGGTATTCATTTTTTTCGTCATGAAGAACTATGACTACTCTTCTTTTGTCTGGTGTGGTTTGACTTCTCATATAGCTTTTAGCTTACTGCAGATCTTTGCTTTTTACATTTTTGTTAATGTTTAAGTGAATCCGTTGACAACTACAAAGCTGTGCTGTGATTTCTTGGAGTTGTCAAAATTGAATATTAAATTCTTTATTTTGTTCATCAAGTAGAGAATTTTTAGGAAAAGATAAACATTAAGCATAGCATAGTAGCTTTCTGAGAATATTTTTCAAGTTTTTCGATCTTTTCACTCAACCTCTGGTCTGCAGTGTTGCATCTCTTCTATTCCATAATATCAGAGGTGCCCTAGTTAGGATCCTAAATTTATCATGTGAAAGAAAATATAATTCAGCTTTCTTGTAGCCTTGACTTATACAGAACGTCAAACTTCTTTCTTAGTTGTGTAGTTCAGTACTTACCTATAAAGAAGAGTAAGTATTAGATATTTTGTGATACTACCCTTTTGTACTTATGAGCCTTCAAGTTAGCTTTTACAAGATTTCATAGATTCTGTGTCACATATAGCTTATAGAAAACATTATTACACTATAATAATATTGTTTCATTTTTGTGTTTGTCAAAATTGGATTCTGTTGTTTGAGAATTGAAAGCTGTCTCTTGGAATACAATACTTTTACTGCAGTGGCTTCAGCTGTATAGCAATAGAATTTCCTCTATTATATATTTTACATTTTTCTTTCCCTTTTCACTCTTTCCTCTTGCAAAAGGTGTTGTGCCTACCAGTTACTAGCAATTTGCCATGCCTCATACTCTACTTGCAAGTGACTTTTAACCAGCTTTGGTGGCATAAAATGGCCACAGATACATAAGTGTGTGAAAAAGAACTTTTCTTACAGTAAATCCTAGGAGAACAATCTACTTTATCTGGCGTGGAAATGATTTAGAAGAAAATTATACACTTTCAAAGCTTTTCCCAGTGTTTAAAAGTCCACTTTACTGGAAGCAGCATTTTGTAAGCCAGATTTGCAATACAGAAAAAATTCAAGCACTTCATTTTTTTCCTCCCAACAAATTACTTTTTGGTACAAAAAAATGAATAATCTAGTAATTTGGGCATACCATGATCCTTACCCAAATTTTTTTCAAGCACCTCCATAAAAAAGAAAATCTTGATGTATCAGCTTCTAATGATTAAAAGTGTACAGAAAAATCTATTTATAGAAATAGGAACCCTGACTGAAAATACTCAGCCTGTGGCTCTGTTCATTTTATACACTGAGACAAGCCCACTTAAGTGTCCCAGTTTATCCCAAGTATGGTAATATATCCTGGAAAATTTATGTTTACTCTCTGATTTCACACCATTTGGGTTTCAGTGTATACATCAGAAAACAGTTCTACCTGTTAGACAGTAACTAACTAGAAAACTTCTGGAAAGCTATATGTTTGTAAATGTCTCACAAACAGTGCCTCTTAATGCAAGTTATCACAGTTTTTGACATCTCAGTAGTCTATCCATTAATAGCAATAGTCCTTCCCAAGATGAACATGACAGAGTTAAACAGAGGACTGACTCAAGCTGAAGTACCAAACAGTTTCAAAAAGAAGTATGAGGTGATAGGGAACCAAGGTATTTCAGCAAAACGTGGTTCATCTATGAACAAAATCAGATTTAAAATTCTCAATTCTTACTTATAAATGAGTGATTGCAATCAATTAATGATAATGTAGAGTAATAGTGCATTGATCAGCATTAAAGTTAATAAGATACTTACATTAAAAATGATGTGTTAAAAAATTAGTTATATACATTCTTTATTGTTTCACAGTTTTATTCAATACATGCTGAAGTTTTCAGAAACTTTATACCTTCTCATAGCACTGTAAGCCACCTGCAATTGTTGCTTAGATTCAGAAAAGAAATATAGTCAAACTGCAAATTGATTTTAGAGTGATTAGCAAGAATGAACAAAAAAATAAACAGAAAAACCCTATGATGATTGTACTTCTAGTCATGTCTAAATTCTAGTAAACCTCCCTATTCACTGATTGATTAGGAATTAAATATTACACACTCAAAAAATATAAGCCTATCATTTATGGATATTTATATCTGTGCATATTTATATGATTCTGATTCATGGATAATCCCTTTAGTGATCATCAGCATGAAAAACACATATGCACAGAAATCAGAGAAGGGGAAGAAATACCAGTTAGAACATTGGATTTATTCCCTTGTTAGTACAGCAAGATGGATTAGGAAGGCACCAGTAAATTAAATATGGAGAGTTTTCAGGCACATAAGATTTACCACATCTCATTAATAATTCAGTTTCCAGAGTGTTCCTGCTAGAGGGCTCAGTAAACATTCCATTTAGTTGAGGCAAGAATGTGTTCACTGATCTGAACTTGGCATTTTGACCAAGTCAGAAAACCAACTTTTTATTTGCTTATTTATCATTTGCAGTGCCTTTGGATATTTTTAAGGTGGGTTGTTGTTTTTTCCTTTCATGAAAGTGTCTCAACTGGTCATCAGTCTTTCAGACAAACAGTGACCTAAAGGACTGAGGAAAGTTTGCTGTAAGACCAACATTGTTTACAGACTATCTGTCTTCCCTTTTCATATTTTGTTTTGTTTCCTATGGTTATTATATATGTTCTGAACAACTAGCCATTGACAAGACGTTGTATTCCTAAAATAATAATAATCTAAAATAAATTTCAATATTTTTTTTTTTTAACTTTGGTTTCGGTGTTTTCTTTTAGATGTACATGGTGTCTGTACTTATATCCATACAGAACAGCTGCTATTTTTTTCTTAGGCCTTTTTTGCTGCCATAATACATGTTAAAATGCATGTCCAAAAATCTGCTTTGTCTTAGAGTTTAGAAAGCACTGTGGGTCCAAAAGTGCTGAGATTTAGATGTATTTTAGATACATCAGATTTACTGTGCATGCATAAAGCATCTGTGCAACATATGCTCGCTTAGACTTGATAGGTCATGGATGAAAAAGTGAAATGGCTATTTGTTTGGGATCCTTTGAAATTCTGAGCAAATCAGCCAAAGGAATGTTTCCTGTACAGAGAGTGGAAAAGAGATATATCCTGGAAGATCTCCTCAAGATGTTATTGGGAGATACTTGAAAGGAATGGAAGCTTTGCTTCTTTCCTATCATGTTACTGGCTGCCTGGCATTTCCTGTCGCAAAGTAGTTGTAAGGAAAGATGAAGACTTAGGTGGGGAAAAAACCAAATATAAACCTTCAGTTATGAGGTCAGCCTTGAGCGTAAAGAAAACCATAAGTTCACAGGCAGTTCTTAATACCTCTTCATAGATCCTAATAATAATAGATGTTAAAAGATCTTATCAGTGTGGATACAAATACTAGCCTGTATAAAAGTATTAAGAAGTCTATATTATAACTATGAAGAATGTAGCTTTCTATGTTTATTAATTTATCATAAAGTATATTTAGCAGTTAATAGAGATGTTCAGACAATTTCAAGGAGCTTGGGGTGTAGTAGCAAAACTATGATAGGTAAAGGCTGGGATCCACTCTTCAATAAAGTGCAGACTCTGGAAGGCAGCTTCTTAGTTTCATTCTTCCTGTACTCAAATTTTCCACTGTTATTTTTTGAAAGGCAAATATAATAATAAACATCTGTGATCTCAGCTGATATCTCTGCACATAAAATAGTTAAAAGATCTATAACTGTGAGTTATAAATAAACTGTGAAAGATAAAGTGTAAATCTAGATGCCTACAGTCACTTAACGAACATAATCTTTTTAAAAAGTAAGTGGAAGGATAATTGTCCAAGATACTTATTCACAGTAAAGATGCACATTCATTCCCACACACATGAAGGCATAGTATATTAAAAAAAAAAAAAAAAGAATGAAAACAAACCATAACAAAAAAACCCAATAAAAGAAAAGAATCATAGGACTTCTCTTAAAGAAGAATACTAATTAAAAAGGATGCATTGTTTTTGATTGCAAAAAAGAAATGCATGATATCAGAACTTATACTGTTTACTCAAAAGGTACTTTTCAATTAAAATTATTGTAGTTTATAAAGTCTTATAATTTTAACAAACACTAGTTTAAATATCCTACAGAACATGCTAAGTTGTATCTACTTCATATTTCCTTACATTGGTGTATGATTTCCACCTTGAAATGCCAGAGATTAAACACACAAAGTATTCAAACTAATATTTACTGATCTTAATTTTTTCTTTAATAGTTTCCAAATTCGATTTTTTAATAAAACTTTTTAATTCCTAATGGTTTATATCCAATCCAGTGAAGTAATATTAAAGAAAGTATCTGCGAACATAGGGCTCATATTAATTGCGGAATTAAGAAAACCTGGTAATTTAAGCAATTTCTTACAAAACTGAAAAAGACTATCAGAGAACTAAAGAAGTTGAAAAAAAAAAAGTTTAATGGCATGTATAATAACTTCTGAAGTTTGAATAATGTTATTCATATTTGTAAAGGATTTACAATTTGTAAAGGATTTATCATCTTTTAAACTATTGCAAGGTAGCTTTAAATTATGCCTATTAAAACCTCATAAAACAAAGTGTTGCCTTAGGAAACAGACTGGTGAAAAGAACTAAAAAAAATAAACAAAACACCCAGCATTCAATTTAGAGATGCTCTGCGAATTTCCAATTAAAAGAATTAAAAAAATTGGAGGTAAGATGCAAGGTATTTAATAAGGTGAAATAAGCTAAAGATGTTATTAAGGCCAACTTGTAAAAGGTACTGGAACAATAATGAAAAAAAAGCATTTTGTTTTCCCTATTTATGGAAAGAAGGAATTATATACACTGTATAAACACTGTTTCCTTCCAGCTCTTTGTTCATGCATCACATGTTATGGTTAATCTTATTCACCTGTGCAGGAAAGAGAGCTGAAAAACACAGACACACAGCACAGCGCAAAAGGCTGAGGAAATTTTCATTCAGCACTTGAATCTCAGGAGTAAGTAATAGTAAACACATCACCTGAGATAAAGTAAATTCTAAATTGTTGTTAAAGAATTAAAAGTAACCATTCTCTGTAACTACTTGAATGTCTAGGAGCATTCCATTGTAATTTGAACAATCTGATCTTTTAGTTACTTCCAACTTCTTCTGATAATTTTTTTTTTTAGTTTAAATATTTCTGAAGAGAAAGTACTACAAAAGAAGCAATTGAATATGAGAATTGTTTTAGATAATTTATGCTAGCTGATCTGCACAAGTCAAGACTATTCCTTTTTGATATTCTCTTGAGCAATGAATATTGTTCTCTTTGGGCTTAGTTATGATGTCTATTATTAACCATTTATAAATTTAAACTTATCCAACATAAATAAACCAGAAATTGTTAACTCATGAAGATTGTTTCTCTCTCTCTAAGCTTTTATACAATACAAATGTACACTATTTATCTTTTTCTGATTTTCACGTTTGATGTTTTCTGATAATAAAACTATTAGGTATTATGGCTTCCTTTGAGATAGATCTAGTCTTAAAAATGCAACTTCTTTGAAAAGATCTCTATAATGGAAAAAATCCATAGAGATTTTCAAAGAATTTGTCACTGTTCGTTGTTTACGTGCTCTTTTTTAAATCAGTGTGCTAATCACAGTTAATAAATGAGATACCAAACTTAAAAAAAATATGTCTTCCAAGATTCAGGTAAGTTTAAAACCACTCTAAAAGTATGAAGCAGCACATAAATTCTAAAATTTGTACCATTATCTTTTAGCTAGATAAATTTTAGTAACTTAAACTGAAGTCGGCTGTTACCTAGGAATTTAAAAGACCTTTCCTACCATATACTTGAAAAAATAGCAAAACCTGCAAAATCAAATATAAATAATAGTACATATTTTTCAAAGAGTTCTCCAATACTCTCTGATGCTAATGTCTGAAACAAAACATAAGGTCTTACTTCAGTGTACTCTACATGATGTTTAATTGGATTCCAATGTGTTTACTATTACTTACTCTTGAGATTCAAGTGCTTGAAGTCATATACAATATTCAACACGTCTTTCTGGTAGCGACATCTTTCCATTAGGGACATAAAGTAAGAATACTGTATTGTCTATTCCAAATCATTATTTTCCCCACATGTTTGCGTGTTTAATTTTTGGATTGCACTTTTTTGACTTTTAGACTGCCAGGTTGCTCATGTGTAAGTGAACATATTGTTTTGTGCACTATAGAGTGTAAACTCTGATAGTTTGACGGGTATATGTGTATAAAGACTTATAAAATAAAAGTTGTTTTATGAAAAATATCAAGCAATATCAACTGGACAATAAGACTTAACTTTTATTTTAATGTCACAGGAGGAAAAGATAAACAAATCTGAACACATAATCTGGGTGGTTTTTAACCAGGGAAGTATCTGAAACAATGTTTGAGTGAATGGACTAATGATTAGCACAATATTACGGAATCTTAAGCAGGGAAAATAATGATTTGGAATAGACAATACAGTATTCTTACTTTATGTCCCTAATGGAAAGATGTCACTACCAGAAAGACATGTTGAATATTGTATATTACTTCAAGCTTTAAATTAATGTCTTATTTTATTTCTTGGCATCTCAGTTATAACACATTCACTAAATGTAGCTGTCAGAAGATAGAAGACAACTGATATTGCCTTAATTTGTATTACTAAAAGAAATACGTAGGCTACCTGTTTCTGTCTTCTTTTTTTTCAAAGGCAAATGCCATCATTAGCATCTGGCAAAGAAGACAAAATCTGGTCCCAGCTGTTTTGTCTCCTGTTTTGACTCCTCTGGTGAGCTATGTTTAGTGTTCATGGTCATCCACCCATATAATTTTGTCTCCTGGAAAACTCTGAATGGAGGTAAAATTGAAAAAGAAGTTATGACCCAAAGTTCATTTAGTGAATTTTGCAATTTCTTGCAAAACAACTGTGTCAGTTAGAAGTAAAAGAAAGAAACAGTTCAGAAGCGAGCAGACTTATGATCAGTTTCTTAGGGAGTGTTTTTTTCTCTTAACTGACTGCCCTAGCCTGCACGTAACTTTGGGCACCTGGACTTTATGCCTTTTACTGCGGTTACTTCCATTTCGTGTGGCTAAGTAGACATGGAGTGAGTGAGTGTAATGAGAGAGAACAACCCACACATCCTCACTTCCGCACACCTGTGTTAACATCCTGGAAACCAATTATTATTTGTAAGCACCCTCACCCTTCATCTGTGGATGAAGCACTCTAGAGGCATATAGGAACAGCCTCACGCTCGCAGGCCCTTGTCCTCATGAGGGACTTCAACCACCCTGATATCTGTTGGAGGGACAGTATGGCTCAGCACAAGCAATCCAGGAGGTTCCTCCATTGTGTGGAAGACAACTTCCTTCTGCAAGTAATAGAGGAGCTGACAAGGAGAGGTGCCATGCTTGACCTCATGCTC
>WYDI02021043.1:0-11208 GCA_009867235.2 Psittacus erithacus | reverse complement strand
TTATTATTGGTGGTAGCAGCAGTGGTTTGTGTTATACCTTAGTTACTGGACTGCTCTTATCTCAGCCTGTGGGAGTTGCATTCTTTATTCTCCTCCCCATCCCTCCAGGAGCTGAGGGAGGAAGGTGGGGGGGGTGAGTGGGTGGGCTGTGTGGCAGGGCTTAAACCATGACAGAGATCTTCAGGGTGTTAATAATCTCTATGTAGATATGAAACTGAACAAAATTGAGAATAGCTCTCCTGGCCCTGGAAATTCTGCTGTATTTCTGCAAGTGTTAGGAGAAGTGTGCACTTACTCCAGAAGGCAGAGCTGAGCATTTTAAAAAAAAGTGTGTGTAAATCTTAATGCAAACATGTACTCTAGGCAACCACTGTTACTTCTGACTCATCTTCCTGAAATCAATAGGAGTTTTCCTATGAGAAGGAACAGTCCAAAGTTTGATAAACGAAAAGATACTTCTGTTTCTGCTCAGGGAAGAGGAGGGAGAGAAAGGGGAAGCAGGGCTGTGGACAGATGACATGACAACATATTTCCTATAAGTTTTTATAATGTTTTTTCCCCACTTGAGTATTTTAACTTGTTCATTGAAAATTTTAGACTTGAAAGTAACACAATTTCTTTTAAAAACTCAAAGCTTATTTTATTATCTCTATTTTTTAAGCAAATAAGCTTGAATATCAAATAACCACTAATCCGATTTGGAAGCCACACAAACCTTACAGATAGGAACTCCCCTACAAATGGGGCTTTTTTTTTTTAGCTGTCACATCTGTGAAATACAATCACCACAGTTACCATAGGAAGAGTGACTTTTTCCTCCCCAAATTCCAGCATCTGATCCTCTTAAGAAGACACACAGCTTTGAACAATCTGTAATTCTTGCAGACTATGCTATTTTTACACTGTATCTCTGTTTACTTCAGACCAAGACAGCATAAAACTTAAGATGAACCTGAATACTATACTCACTTTTTTACTTTAAAGGGATGCATGTAGTTCTGCCTCAAAGTAGGTCTACAGGAGGACTCACCACATAACACTAAAGGTACAAAAGAATAGTCTACAAAGTGTTTTGACAGATTTTTCTTCCTGAATTTCCAGTATAAAAGGGCTCCCTATGTTCTGTTAGTATGTTATTTGAAATAAAGTTCCATTTAAATGCTTGCATATGCCAGGGGTTGCAAAAAGCATTGAAACTAAAGGGAGGCCAGAAAGAAAACTATTTTATTGAATGAGCATTTTAAACTACATTTTAAAGCATAAAGAACTTATAAGCATAATGTTTAAGATGATAGCATTTCTTCAAAAACATTTAACAGATAATGAAAGCTGTAAGGGAACAATGATACATTTGAACACTAGGCGGCATATCCATAAGGCAACTCTCTGTGTAGATAAGTTTAATCAAACTCTTCAAGTGGTAGAAGAGATACAAAAAGTTAAAATGATGCCAAAAAAATGGCAAATACTTCAGTATTTGCTTGTTAGATAGAGATTAATGAAAATTTAAGAATTTTAGAGTTTCTTTATAAATTGAAGATGAAAGATATGAAGGCATACAATGTTAAGTATATATATAAAATGTTAGCTTTATCTATAAGATAATTCTGGTAATGATTTAAACAGAAATGAACTGGGTTCTTGCAAAGCCTATATGGTTAAAACTTCATGGTTTGGCACCATGATTTCCTTCTTATGCAAACAAATACAAGTTTTCGCTTATTAAGCGAGGAGATAAAGCAGTGTAACTGGAATATGATCACAAGGTTAGCTTGTTTTAACATCACAGATTTTTGTGAAACATAAATAAAGTTGCTACAAGTATAAGAGGTTTTAACAGAGGATTTCTGAGGGGCTTTGTGACCCTAGCAAGGTTGCCAATATGACAGGTGAATTATTTAGTTTAATAATGGAAAGATCCTCTGTATAGATCATAACATATGTGCAGAAAAATAAGATCTACTATAGTAAATTCATTGTATTTTACCAACCAAAGCAACACACATTTCCAATCTTTTTTTATTATCTCCTTCATATTTCTAAGCATAAACTTAACTTTTGTAAGACAAAATGTTACTATATTACCTGCACATCTTGTTTTCTGCCTGCAACTTTCTTTAACAATTCTAGTGTGACAGAGCAGAACCGACCTTGGGAGAAAAAATCTAAAATAAAAGGCCAAACAAAGCAACAAAAACATTAAGCTTTGTTCCTAGATCAACCTAGCAATAAAATTTACTCTGAGATACCCTGCCTGTCTGATGCAGAGAAGCATATATCTTCAGCGCTGGGAATTACTCAGTTTGAAAATGCAGTGGTAGGTTTTATTCTTAGTAATAGAGCTCATCCACCTGTTCTCTGAGAGGAATACTTTAGAGCTCAGTAGCCTCTACATTTGACTAAATCAGTGTAAATGCTGAAGTAAGGAGACATCTTCCTAAGGGAAAAAGCTACAATCCCAGGATTTGATCTAGCATCGAAAATATTACTCATAAAATAATTAACCACCCAGAATTCTGGAGTTTATCCAGCACTGTAGCCTTCCAGAGAGAGATCCAGTAATTCTCTCATTTGCTGGGCTTTTAGTATTTTCAGTTTTACAGTTATTAATTGCACCACAATTCAGACAACATTTGATCACTACCTTTATCACTTATCGTCCTAGAATAGGTTCCCTGCCTGGATGAGAGAGCATGAGGCACTGTTAGCCATTTTTTCCTCTACCCATCATCCCGACTCTCTTTCTACTGGATTCAGCTGTAAGCAATTTGAAAAAAATATCAAAGCTGACCTACAAACACAAGTTTAGGTTTTATTAAGTCAAGTCCCTACCATGACCATGCTTATGTATTGAAACGCAAGATACTCTCCAGCGATAGAAATATAAAATAAAAACAATGCAATGCCACAAGTTTTCAGCTTCTGGATCATAGGTCTTGGTATCTGCATTTTTAATCAAATGGTGCTTAAGAGAGTGATTAAATCTCTTGATGGGGACCCCTGATATCTGAAACTTTTTTTTTTTTAATTAAGAAAGAATTTATCAGAAATTTTTAGCAATATTTCCAGCATCCTAAAAAATTAAACCATCAAATTAAAGATGTAATCAAAACAAACACCAGCTTTGCAGTGTATGAAGAGAGATCAGAGTTTCTTACACTGTTACCTTTACCACTATTTATCTCCTTTTTGGCTTTCCCTACATGAAGTATGTAGGAACAGCTTTCTATATTTTACTTTAGGATTGAAATTCACAAACAAGTTGCTCTGACTTCCTTTATGTCTATATTTTATCTCTTGGTACTATATCCAATTCTGTCCAGTGCATTTTCCATTTCACAAAGGTGACTTAACTTTCATATGTTTTCATCACCTTCTCTTCCACCTTCCTGTCACTTTCCAGGTGTCTAACTCCTAGTATTTCCACCTCAGCCAATGACCTTCTTCAGCTTTTCTTGTCTTCCTACATCACTTAAGTTCATCTTGCCAAGATATATTTTCTTCTAACCTTTCTTCTACAGTGACCTTCAAATCCCAAGGCCAGGTTTCAGGGCACCAGGGCAATGCAGTGTCCTCCCTCTTCAACCTATTCCACAGACCCCAGAAAGGGGGCAGTGACTGGGGTCAGCCACAGCTCAGCCACCCCTAGGCTCCAGAGGACCTTCAGTTAAAGGCAGAAAGCCTAAAGGCACAAAGTTTCTCACAGGTTTTGCACAGAGCTCTTTTTCACGTAAAAAGATAAAACTGACAAAATCACAGAAACTGGAGCTGGAGAAGATCCATCAGCTTTCCACAAACTAGCATATTTAATTTTTTCCTACTGTAATTGTAAGAAGCTTGTTTGATGAAACTTTAGACTTTTTCACTTAAGTTTGTCTGAGGGCATAGAGTTATGTACTATGTCTTGCCTCCAATAACGGTTAGAAGTGACCCTAAATTAAAATTCAAAGTCAGTACTGTCATGGGATATATTTATTCAGCAGAACAAGCTAAACAAATGCTGGCAAATTATGGGACAAAAAATGAATAAAATATCACTTGTCAGTGTCAGCTCTGCCATCACTGATGATGTTTTCAGAACAGACCTGGTTGAAATATCAGGCTAATCAAATGACCTAGATGGTTACACAGCTAAGAAATAGTTGTCTTTTTTTAACTGAATGAATTAAGAGGCAGGTTTGCTGCAATTCAGCTCTAAGAGGACAACACAAACCCTGCTTTAAAAACATTAGGACCATCAAATCAGCAACATGAAGACATTTCAAGCTGTAAAATGTTCTGCTCTTAATTCATGCCAGTGTGTGTGCAATGGGGTTACTCCTTCTTTGAAGATGCAGAACACTGAAAAGTTTCCAACTTTTTCTCTGGAAAAGCAAATTTTTCACTCAGATTTATTATCCTCTAATATTTCTAGCTCTGAATTTTCTATTTTATGTGTTGATCTAAGTTCAAATTCATCCAATCATTATCTACTCTTTTCATTATAAACCACATTATCATCCACCTCACTCTGCCCCTTTCCTCACCGCAAAAGTTTCTGCATTTCTGCCCCTATTGTCTTTGGAGTCAGGAGCTTCGCAGTGTGGGGTTACAATCTAAACTGCATTTAAGAAGGAACAAAGACAGTACAGTTGTTGTTATCTTTCCAGCTGCTCAGCGTTACTGTTCAAAGCCAGTGTGAAATTCTGCTGTTTAAGTAATAACTACCCTGAAGATAAGTACCCTGGAGGAAAAAATCACAGTATCAGTTTGAGAAGGTGTTTCTGTTTGCAGGGACCGCAGTGTCTGTTTTAGCTGTGTAAATAAAGCAGCAGCACATGGTTGATAAGGTAAGATTTTTAAATCTTGGCTTCAAATATGAGATTACGTTTATACCATTATTCTTTTTCTTGCTTACAGCTACAAGCTGACCTAAGCAGAGCCTAATGGCATAAGTTATTTACACAATGATCTCAAAGACCTTTAATACTAAAGCAAGTTTCATTTGTTCCGTCAAATCCCAAGACACTAATGCTGCATAACACCATGCCATAGTGCAATGCGGTGTAAAGTCACAGAAACTGCATTTATGGAAGTGCTCACTCCCAGTCATCCAGTTCAATCAACATCAGCATTTTCTTCCTAGGTATAAGGGCCTGGAGTGTGTCCCCCTTCATGGGCATTTGCCTATGGGGACCCAGAGCCAGGACAGCCAGGGCAGCCCCATCCCACTGGGACTGATGCCCTGACAGCTGTTTATCAGGAAGCCACAGGTGACTCCTGCCTGTGGGAGCTGCTGTTGGCTAAGGCTCCTGCACTTGGTCACTGCAGGATGGTCTAGCCCCTGATCATCCTTGACCCTCCTTGCACCTTGACACCGGGAGCCCCAGTGTCCACAGATGCGCAACAGATGCAGTTCAGATTTGGTTCTGTTGCTCATTCATTATTTGAATGTTTGTTTAATTTATATGCTCAACAACATCAAAGTCTGCTGCTCATATCTTGTATCAAGCTCCGATGAGCAAACACTTGCCATACAAAACTACATCAGTTCAATCAAATCGTTTAAAACATCAGCTCTCAGTATTGTAAATTAGATTAGTAATTGACTGGAGCAAACACAATCAGTTTTGAATTAGGAAACCTCATAAGTGCATGAAAATTTCTGAGACACTTTACTGAAAACAGGTCAAAGGATTTGCTTTAGGGGTGTGTGTTTCTTTTCTGAAAATCTCTGTTTCACAGAGTTCATGTATTTTGATAATGAGCACCTAGGAGAGTAACTGAAAAACAGCAACACCCCGCATATTTATCCACAGGGCAGGAAGAACTCAGCCTCAAGTCCCTCAGCAGCTTGCTCTAGACCAGGAACAAAGGACACAAAAACCTCAAGTCCCACGTGGGAACATAAGACTAGGCTGAAGGGTCACTGTCTCTTGCTCTGTACCAGAAAGAAAAATGCTGGCAGTAACGCAGGCAAAACCTCTCAGGCTGATGCCAAACACCAGCTATGGCAGGTGAGACTTGAACAGAGATGCGCGGCTGTCTGGCAGTTCAAATGTGGCACACTTAAATGGCTGGATGTTTTCTGATCTTCATGTATGGTAGCATTGATCTCTACAACAGGGAAGTAATTGCTCTGTGGCAGTAATCTATGTTAAGAAAACTGATAAGGGAGTAACAAACTTTGGGTTACATGGAGGCAATGCTGTGACCTTCTCTGGAGTAACTTTCTGTTGCACCTTTCCCTGCTGTATACAGCGCAGAAGCTGGCTCAGGAATTCAGCTACATCAGGAACTTTCCTTTCTGCTGGAGCATGTGGAATCAGATCAGGTTTAAGAAAAGACATATGGATTTGGGAAGGCAGAAACCTGGCAGGAATTAAGCACCAGAAAGCTAGGGATGCTACTCTGGGGAAAAGAAAGGAATGCAACAAGGCATGGCCCTTAAGGAATGGTTTAGTGAGAATCTTTTACAAAGTGTGGAAGCCTGGCCAGCAAGTAGGATATCTGCTGGTATCATGTGCTGCTTCTCTAACACTTCTGATTACTCAAGTTGCTTTTTCCTCATGCCGCTGCCACAGAAGACCCTGTGTGAACACCTGGCACAGAATAGAGCCCCCTGCTCAGGAAAGTAGCTGCATCTATAATCCTACTATGCTGGAAATTATTTTGACCTCCAAACAGAATATGTCATGGATTAGAAGACATCCTGCAAACTATTTCCTTCCCTCTTCCATCTTGTTTATGTCTAGATAGATATATCAAGCATACAGATTAAGTATTGTAGAAACGCTGCTGAATGCCGCAGCACGCTTCAGAAATAAACACAGCCACCATTTACCTGCCATGCTGCCAACGTCCTGCTGTATTTACATCAGGCCTTTCTTTGCATCACCCTGGTCACAGAAGGAAGGGAAGAAAGATCCTAATGAGGGGAAATTTCAAATACACTTCCCCAGATTTTACTCCACTATTAAGTCTTTAAAGCACACTCAGATTTGGTTTGGCTTGTCAATGTTCTTTATTTTCCCTTCTTCTTTCCTTCTCTCAGGAGACAGTGGAATACAAGGTAAATGTCATCAGTGTCATATATTTCTTTCAGTAGCAGATATGCAGACCAGCCCTGCTCTATGCTATAAACAACGAAAATTAGAAGGTCACATGTTCCATACTGTAATAATGCACAGGGACCTTTTGTCCTCACAGGAATTTGATTTTCTGAAATGCATTTTAAGTTTGAGGTCTCAATTCATTAAACCTATGACATTGCATTCAAAGGAAAAAGTAATTTAATTATCCTCCAGTCTTCCTGTTTGCTTGCTATTACTACATTGAAAGAGGAATCCTTTTCTTTCTTTTTCTCCTGGTCTGCATTGATTTCTTAAATAAAATAATGTTACAAATCCAATTAGGCTGACAAAGAGCTTCATTAAAATGATGCCAAGAATTCTACTTAAAATTATGCAGGGTGAATTAATTGGGCGGGCATCTACCTTTGCAGAAACAAGGCACAGTTAGCTTGGCAACTGTGACCGCCTCAGGCAGTCAGTCCTTCACCAAGTACCACTGGCCTAGGAAAGCAAATAGAGAAGGTTCATTGCTATTTTTGGACTAAATTTATAATGATCACACACACTACCTGAAAAAAACTTTAAAAAATTGATACAAAGCAGTTTCCCACTATGAAAAGTGGGTTAGAAAGGTTTGTTCACTGCTTTTTTAGTAACAGGAGGAAATGAAAGAAACACAGTATTTATCAGCTGTCCCCATAAGTTTCCTGGGAAGCAGTTCTAGTTGCAGTGTCAAACACTATCAGATTAGTTCTGCACTGTAGAGAAAGTTTGAAGTACAGGAGTAAGCCAAGAGCTGACTCAATCCATGTTTCAAAGTATCTCACTCTCCCATCTGCAATTTTTCCCTCTATTTGCTATTGCACAGCCTGTTTTGGCATAGGCCCTGGTCTGCAATCACAAATTACACCCCGAAATAACCAACATTTGCACCATAGGCAAACACCTAACTCTGAAGCTTCATCAGTGTTTTTTGCTCCATGGAAGTATAAAAAAAAGCAGTTTACTGGAAGTTCTTCCCCTCCGAACATACTGTACATTTTTTTCTGTTTATGTGGCATGTTTTCATTTTGGCTCAGCTTAGAGTACCTTAGAGACCTATTCATTCCAAAATGGCAAATCCTCCTTGTATGAGCCCTGGGTAGAGATAAGAACTTGAAGAATTCTCTGGCTTTGATTGTTAACGGGGTTATTTTCTAGGGAAGCATAAAAAGATTTTGTATATATCTTTACAGGATACACAGAGCTTTTATAGGGAAAACTCAAGGGCATTTTGGAGCAATTCTTGCATGGTTACCAAGAATTGGAATGTAAATTATACAGGAAAACTGAAAACTATTAAATTCCAATTTTCCATGCATTCTGTGTAAGTAGCTTGTACCACAGGAAACCAAATATATTTGGCTCGGCACTTCAGTACCAAAATCTGAAGAACAGATAAGGAAGAGAGGGCAGAGGGAATACTGAAAATTCTGAGTAAATCTGTTTGCAGATACATATAAAACACTGATTGCTTTCAAGAATATGTAGGAATGTTTGCTAAGTACATATTTTAACCTACTTTGCCATATTAACTAATCACAAGTAAAGAGATACTTCTTAGCCATAGTCTGAGCTGTCTAATAATAGACTAGTTTGTTATAGCAAAGAACAAACAACTGATAATATATGACCCAAGCAGCTTCTGCTCCTGGTCAGACTGTGTCTTCATGCCTACATGCTTGCATTTCTATACACATAACTTGCATGGACTCAAGCCAAACCTGTGTTTTGTTATTCATACATCACTTCCAAGTGGAAAAGAAATTCCATGGTCACCAGCAGCACAAAACAGCTTAAATTTTACTGTAAAACATGCTTGTGTAATTGATAAGACAATTTTATTTCAAATATATAGTTTTAATACCCAAGTAATTTTAACAGAAATGGCATACATAGAAATGATTCTTTTCTCCTCCTCTTCCCCTCAGACATTAATTTTTATACAATACTGTTTATGCAGTAATACTATTTTAAGCAAGAGAAAGCTTAATTAGTGTCTCAGCAAAACAAAACTAAGTTGCCTTAATTGTTTTGCAAAACAAAACTAAGTTGCCTAGTTGTCTGTAACTCCAAGAGAGCTGTATTCACTGTTTCTACCAAATCAAAGTCCTAACATTCAACAGGGTTGTCAGACATCGCATAAGTGATCAAAAATGGGAGCCAGGTAACGTAATACAAGTATAATTCATGAGATAATGAACTTTAAATGCTAGGATGACAAGCATAAAGTTAATCTCAGACCTGTTTTAACTTCAGTGACTTCAAATACATCTCTGAGAAACTGGATATACGAAGGCACAGCATTAGTTTGATACATCTGTATTTCTACTTATCTTTTTTCTCCTCTTACACCTTAAAGTCTTCTAATGATATTGTTTAAAAACATAATACACACAAATATAAAACTGTATTGTAGGCTATTGGTGGATGAGTACTGAATTTAAGTAATTCATTTGCCTTGTGTGGGAGCATAATAGATGTCCTGTACCTTTAGGATATTTGGTTACCTCGATGATCTGTGTACAATAATGTACTACTGGACATAAATGTTCCCATATGTTTACTTGTCAAATAATAGGCAGTCTGACAGTGTGTTTATATTCCCCTCATGGCATACCTGTAGGTAATTTTACAGAGTGTCAGTAGAAGAAAAACATCCAATTAGGACAGGATTTTCAGGCAGAGCAGGGTCTAACAAGCAAGGGAAGGACATAGGATCACAGAGGTCATGCGTTAGTAAGATGCCAGCAGAATCTACAAAATCCAAGAAGTCTATTTCTACTTATTAATGAAAATTTCCATGAATAAATGGAAGAGATATCGTTCTCATCTGGAAGGGGAGAGAGGAGGAGTAATTTTCTGTAATTTTCCTGAAATAAAATATCATTTAACAACAATTAAAGATTCTACTTAAAATGTTTTTTCAGAAAGCTTGAAGAAATGCAGTGGGGGATGTTTTGAAGGCACTAAAATGAACGCCCTGATTAGGTTTACTCTGCAGAAAGTTGCATGTATTCACTCATGAAACAATTTGGTTGAAGTCCTATTATAAACGCAGTTAATGCTTTCCATTTTTTTTTTCCTCATGTCACTTTCCACAAATGGAGATTACAGACAACATTCAACTGCAAGAAAACTGAACAGTTTTCATTCTTTTTACCAGCAAGCAAGCTTGCTTCCTCCTCTTCCACATAAAAAAAGTCACCTCTAATACAACTGTCTGAAAATTAGAATTACATTTAAGAGAAGAAAATCATATAAGATCTGCCATATTTCACAATACAAAGGCTTTAACATTTTAATGTATTTTAAAAAAGAAAATAATTTTCCTATAGATCTGGAGTATTTTCTTCTTAATATGTGGAAATCACCATCATTAAATTACCAAGAGAAAGAGTTAAGACAGACATCAAGGACAAATGGGTTTTCAAACAGTTCTCTCTACTTCTGCTAAGGAAGAGTAGAACAAAGACAATAAGACAACTTAGGTACTTTCTATTAACTTGGCCAAAAAAAATTCTGTAGGGAACGCATTTGCTTTTAGTAGATTTACATTTCTGTGGTAAGCATCTTTCACTGGTCATTATTAAAGGCTATCAGTATCTTATGTTTCCAAAGCAACTATCTTGGGGAACCTTTGATTGCATTTATTAATTTGAAAAATCTGTAAAATCATGTAAAAGTATCAGAGTATGCTTTTGCCTTTATTGGGATCATCACTGAAGAACTGAAATAAATTCACCAAAGCAATGGTTCTGTGCAACGTCTTCACTTTTCAATTTGTAAGGTCTGTCCCTCTATCCACAGCAAGGAACAAGATTTAGTAACCCAACCCTTTGTACCTGAAATCATATCCCTCATGAGACACTTCTGTTTTGTCTTCTTGTAAAGACCAGTTTTTATAATTCCAGTCATAAACACCTTTTTTTTTACTAACTGAAAGGAAAGACTGCAAATTCAAGACAGTAAATTTCATTCAGTATCTGAAGGGACTATATTATTCAAGAAAGTTACTAAAAAATAAGAGAGTAAGCCATTTGAAAAGAAAAGAAAAGAAAAGAAAAGAAAAGAAAAGAAAAGAAAAGAAAAGAAAAGAAAAGAAAAGAAAAGAAAA
>WYDI02021041.1:0-10022 GCA_009867235.2 Psittacus erithacus | reverse complement strand
GGGTTGAGATAAGAACAGTTCAGTAACTAAGGTATAACACAAACCACTGCTGCTACCACCAATAATAATAATGATAAAGGAAGTAACAAGGAAAGAGAATGCAATCGCTCACCACCCTCTGACTGATACCCAGCCTGATCCAAGCAGCAATCTGGGCCTTCTGGGTAACTCCCCCCTGTTTATATACTGGGCATGATGTGCTGTGGTATGGAATACTCCTTTGGCTAACTTGGGTCAGGTGTCCTGTCTCTGCTTCCTTCTGACTTCTTGTGCCCCTTCTCCCTGACAGAGCATGAGGCTGAAAAGTCCTTGATCTGGGTCAGCATTACTTAGCAACAACTAAAACATTGGTGTGTTATCATCGCTGTTCTCGGACTAAAGTTGAAAACAGCACTGCACCAGCTACTAAGAAAAAGAAAAAAATAACTGTTACAGCTGAACCCAGGACACTGAGTCCCAATCATATCATGATGTTGTTTCCTGGCAATGATAAACACATGATAAGCCATGATGAGATTCTTTTGCCTCAGAATCTTTCTTTCTTCAGCTTAACTAAAACACAGCAAAGTTTTGTCAATGTTTCCCCATTTTGGGTCTCGTTGTAGGTGTACTCAGCCTTCCAGCTAGGATAAGAAGAATAGGAATAGCACATACACACTGTGGTGTAACCTTATTGCCACCTTCCTGTTGCCAGCAGGCAGGTCTGCTGGAAAGTCATCTGTGCAGTGGTTTTATATCAGAGACCTGATGGTCTTGATGCGAATAATGACAGATTCCTGAGTTTTAACCAGTCTATTGTTGTTAGTCATGTCCTTGGCTATTAATACATAATTTTATTTTAACCTTTGTTAGATATTAAGTCTTTTTGGATGGGTCTCATTTTTATTGAGATGGTAATGTCTTTTCCACAGGACACTTCTTTCTGGGAGTCGAATGATGGTTCCCTTGTTCCTCTAGGCCTACTGCAATGTAAACACAACCTTTTCTTTTTTTTGTGAAGATTTCTCCTTTTTTAAGAAGTGGTTGGAGAGCTTAAACTATAAATCAGAATTTTAACTCAGTCCCAGGAAAATGGTACAGTAGTCACAAATTATCCTAGAATCTATTCTACAACACATTTGTGGTAGATCTAACAAACACTAGAGCACTGGATACTTTATATATCTCTGTTAGGATTGCAAAATAACTATCATATTTTGGCTCACAATACATTTATGTCTTAGTTCTACACAACTTCATATGAAATTATTTTTTATTAATCTTCATTAGAAATACATCTCTGAAATCCACATATTTAGAGTCTTAACTCATAGGCGCTACAAAACAGTACATAAAAACAGTGCCACCACCTTAATATAATAAACCCACCTATAATGTATTGGAGAGCTCCAGCTGTAGTTGGGAATGCTATTGGTATTCCTACTCTTTTTGACCTGTCTTTTCTTTTAAGCTTATAAATGTAGTAAGTATCTTGCAATGTTAGTGATTAAACATAAAGAGGTCAGGTAATCTCTTCTATATAATGGATTAAACAGCATGTACCTCTGACTTTAGAATTCCAAAGCAGTTACCATCTTGCTTTTTATAGGTGTATAATAAAATGCTGAAGCAGAAAATAACTGAGGGACGCCAAAGCAATTACCTTTTCTGCAAGCTAATAAAACCACTGATAAATAGAATACATTAGCAACTGGATTGTTAATTACTTTAAGTTCTCTTAAGATATTTAATAAAGCAGCATTTTTCCATAATATCACTGTTTGGCAGATGTTCTCATGTGTTCAAAATGAGCTGTTGATTCCATGTTTATGTAATATTGCTTACTGGGGCTCCCTTGTTCTGGATCATTAGGGAAGAACAAGAACAGTTTATTTTGTTGTACAAATTTGTATGTTATCATAGTGTGATAATCATAAATCTTATCCAGTAGCTACCCTAATATGGTCTATAATGTAAAGAACGCCCCATGTATTGTGCAATGTTCTGGGTTCCTATTTGCAATTAGGGTTCTGAAAAGAATTTCCAGTTGAATATTTTGAAAACACTCCTGCTATGAATTCACTTATTCACATATCCGAGCAAACAGTGTGTCAGTGTAAATTGGCATGCCTCCATGTTCACATCAGTTGTGGGTCTTATTATTTCAACGGAGGTGTGCCAAAGAGATTGCGGATAAAATGAAAGCGGAGAAGACAAAGAATGGAAAGCTAAAATAATTAAAACTCTAAAAGGACTTTGATCATCTCCCTCATTGCTACTTCACACATCCCACCAGTAGTTCTAAATGCAGTTCCACTCAAATGCACAGAAAAATTATTCAAATAAATGAAAATAAGGAAAAAAAAAAAGAAACTTTAATTGAAACCACATTGAGTTACACCAGCTGTGTCTGTTCTCTTCAGCTTAATTTATATGCAAAACATTGGAAAGGAGTAAAGTCACCAAACTACAAAGCAAATGAAGACTCTATTATTTACCAAGGAAAGTTGGATGCAATATTTTTGATGAATAAAACTCTGTTGAAAAGCTGTAGCTTCCGCAAAACAGAAATAGTTATTGGAGACGTATGAATTCTGCAAAGATTTTAATGAGAAAGTATTAGATAAAGGATGAAAAGCAAACCAAGTAGTTAGATGGAGTGTGTTACTTCTATTTGTGGCAGGAAAAGTTGAATATGTACATAATTGGATGACTGGACAAAAAAATGGCAAATGAAATTCAATGTAGGTAAATGTAAAGCACTGTATATGGGGAAAACCCAATCCTATCATTGCATAAAGTGATAGGTTGTGAAGTGGTCATTACTGCTGTGGAGAAAAACCCTGGGGCTATGATAGAAGAAAACATCATCTCAGTAACAGTCAAATAGCAGGTCCAAAACTAGGAATCCTTTGGAAGGAAATAAAAACAAAGAAAAAAACATCATCTTGTGGTACAAACCTGTTTTTCCACAGCTGATATGCACTGAGTTGTCACCCCTCTGTCATTTGAAAGATATGTTGTGATTGGAAAAGGTTGAGAGAAGGAGAGTGAGAATAATTAAAGGTTGGAGAGTGCCAGTACAGCTTGGCAGAGGTTTGCAGACCTGTGAGTGGCACAGGAGAGGTAAAAGACTGCTCTCTCTTATAGTGTGAGAGCAAAGCACCATAAAATGTAACTAGTGGTAGCCAGATTTAAAGCAACTCTTTAATGGAATAGGTAGTGGACCTGTAAAACTCCTTGCAAGAGGACGCAGCCCTGTGTGACTGTGCATCAGGTGATCTTTGCACAGATAAATGTCCACCTAGCCATCTTTATGAACTTTATCTGTCTATTTGTAGATAGGTGCAAGAATTATCCTCAAAGTGGGAGAACAGAGGTAGGCTGTGCCCTCAGATTTCTTCCTGTTTTCTTAAGATACACTCACTGCTTCTAGTGGAGGAGGATTTTATTTAAAATGCATGCAGAAGCTCTGTGGAAAACGCTTCTCCTGCAATATAGAGGAGCTGTGGCTTGAGCCATAAGATGCTATGACCTGCTGCCTCAGGAAGATGACATGTCCCCTGAATCAGGCATCTGGCATCCCTGGGCAGTGAGAGGAGGTCACATGGCTCTGCTCAGCTCCCTTCCTGCAGGTTCCAGGAGCCCACATCTCTTGGATAGTCCTGATCAGTGGTACTCTCCAATGGTGAATGGCTGTGAGTCCTGGATGGTTGCTTGAGTTTCATGGAGCTTAGTGTCTCTCTATCTTTCACATTGCTAGAATCCTGCTTCCATGAGAGAGAGATATTTCTAGGGCCTGCTGTGCTTTAACCCATTTTCGTCCCATGAAACAGAACAGAAATAGTTGCCTCTCACTCATTATAGGAGCTGTAGTGAGCTTCCCACATAAATGCTTGACACTACTGTAATAATTCAATGCATGAAAGCTGGATTTGATCCAGCGATCCAAAATAGAACCGGATAAATGGCATGCCCTTTTACGATTATCAGAGCCCCAGGGATACAACTAACATCTTTCTGTTTTCCTTTCTTCCTCTTTCTGCCTTTGCCAGTAAGCTATAAACCTCTTGCTGAGCTGTAAAAAATCAGCAAAGGCTGAAATGAAACAGGTACTGAAGCTGTAAAGCAATTTAGAAAGTGCTCTTGGTTTCAAAAGCCAAACTATTACAAATTCCGTGTGTTTTTTTTTTTCTTTTTTATCACTCCATTCATGGGAAACCACACAAAAAATCTACTGCAAACCCACAAAATAAGTGTTCACTAGTTGCTGGAATTTCTTTAAGCTAATGGATCTTCCTGGCTAACTGGGTTTCATAGCTTGCTGACCTTGGTTCTGCAAGGGGAAATGCAGCTGATTATTCAATATAGTCAGTATTCAAAGGACAAGAACTTGAAAGAAGTTTAGCTCTGAACAAAACAGTAGGACACACTGGAGACAGGTCTTGCAGCTGAAGATGTACTGAAATAACAACCCAAGTAAGTAGCTGTTTTCTGCATCCTGAACATCTTAAATGATCACACTGAACTGTTTGAAGGACCACACTCATTATTTCTCCTATTGTGCTCCAGGTCTTCCAATGAGGTATGAATTTTATTCTAAGAGACCATTCAACATGTTATAGACTTTGCTTTCTTTTCTTTTGGTTTTTAATAAATATGAACTTTTCCCTGGCTTTCATTGTTTGGTTTATTTGTTTTCTGGTTGTTTTTTTTTTTTTCTTTTCCTATGCTGAAAATTCCTGTACACTGTCCAAAGCTCTGTATGACTTGCCAGGTATTTGTAATCTGAGAGAAGCTGACTGCACACTTATCACAGCCAACATATCTCAAGCTTGGGAACACATTGTTGAAAAATCATCGCAGAGAAATCAAACCTCAAATGTTCTGGAATTTCTTTAGAAAGGTGGATACTCGCATGAGTCTTAAAACAGTAGCCAAGTCTGAATTACGCTGTTCACAACTCCAACCCAATATTTCCCAAATACATGTGTTTCTTCAATTATTTACACAAAACACCTTGAGAGTTTCATGATATATCAAGCAGTATCTCAGCTGTGAGTAAAAGATTCATAATTACTTATCAGTGGTGACAAAGAAGTCTAAAAGGCTCATATTTGATGAGTTTTGAAATGTTTGGCAAGCACAGAGAAATTATATGAGCTGTAGTCTTTAAGCATTTTGATTTTGGTTTTGTTGGATATAATTCTTCTTATAACTGCAGTTTAGTGATGTTTGAAGCTAGTGATCTGCTAAAGGGGCCTCTTAAGAAGCTGGTTATAATTCTTCTACCAGATCAAAGATTAAGATAGAGTGATGGCCTTGCTTCTGATCTGGAGAAAGTCCTGCAGCCCATCTCTAGGCTACTACTTAATCACATTACCAAGACACACATATTGCCAAGGAGTGAATGGTTTGCCTGTGAAATGAATCAGACTGAACTGCACTAACTCAGAGCCTTCAGACAAATTCTCATCAGAAACGTCTATGAGCAGTCCTTTACAAGGTCTGTTCCTCTTAGGACTGATCATAGATGGGAAGTAAGACTCTTGATTCATCAATGAGTTATATTCTGGTCCCAAAAGGGGACTTTATGTCCAGGAGTGCTTTAAGGTCGCAGTATAGTGCATGGGGAGAGTCTGGTGGGAAACAAAGTGGAGACCATTCTGTAGGTGACTCTAAAAGCAACAAATGAATTAAAACCCCCAAGTAAGTCTGGAACTGGTGCATTGTGAATACACCTGAGATGTTTTCACACATACAAACCTTATTCTTTCATGAGTAATACTGAAATCACTCATTAAACAGACAGCGGGGCAAGGGACACAGCATAGTCCCCGTGGTCTTTGTGCTCCACCTCTGGTGCAATGACTCTTGAAATTAGTTGTGCACAAAGCTCAAAATAACATTGATTAAAGCATGGGAACAAATAACAACATGTTCTTGGAAGGTCTTTCTCTCTGTATACTCACTGTCAGCTAGAAGAGCCTACTGAATATGGTAATCTCAAGAAGACATAGGAAAGAGATCCCAATCTCACTTTCCTTAGATATGTGACTTAACTAGTGAGTTCTCTGTAGAAATTTGGAGTAGAGGCTGAGGAGAGAAGGTAGCGACAGCAGTATTTTAGAAGAAAAATTCATGCATATAAATATCTCAAAGGCAGGTGCCTGGAGATGGCGCCCCACTCTTTTCTGTGGTGCCCAGCAACACGACGAGGAGCAGGGGCCATAAACTAAAACACAAGAAGTTTCACCTCAACATGAGGAAGAACTTCTTTATGTTGTGGGTGGCAGAGCACTGGAACAGGCTGTCCAGGGCAGTTGTGAAGTCTCCCTCTCTGGAGACATTCAAAACCTGCCTAGACATGTTCTTGTGTAACCTGCTCTAGGTGGCTGTACCTTGATAGGGATGTTGAATTAGATGATCTTCAGAGGTCCTTAATGATTCTGTGGTTATGTGAAAATTATTGCCCCTGTGTAATACATCCATGGATTTATGATATTTTTTTTTTTCAGTGTACACTTGCTGAATAGAAATGATTACTAGATACTGGTAGAGGAACAATTAATTTCTAGTCCCTGAGTGATTCTGGACATAATCTGCCAAACCTCAGGGAGTGTGAAACATGAGCAGACAAAAGCTCAACTGCTGAGCAACTGTCACTTTGGAAGCAGGGAAGCGTCCAAGACTAGGTAGCAGCTAAATGCAGACTTGAGAACTGAGGGAGGCTAAATTCTGAGTAAGTTCTAGCTTCTTTTATTTTTAAATTAAGTTCATGGCAAATGATAGCTATTCATAGTCGCAGAAAGCCCCTGCTGTGAGATGGCTACTTTCCTGCACAGTACTGGTGAACAAAAAGTCTTTGCTACTAGAGGAACGACTGCTTGAAACTGAACTTCAGCTAAACCTGTATTCTCTGTGCATCTGGCATCAGAGCCTGTAACATGGACTTACCCCTAATTTGTTCTAATTATCTCTCTCTCCCTCTCTCTTTCTCTATCTACCTACCTACTTATGTATCTACCTACTTACCTATTGTATTTATTCTATCTTATCTATCCTGTCTTCTATTGTATCTATCTATCCCACCTATACCATGAATTACCATCCCTGTTATTGTCCACAGATGGATTTCTTTGACTTTCTGCCAATTTATTTTTCAGAACACAGAATAAAAATTGCCAGCAAAAGCTAATTTCAAATGGCTCTCCCTCTCTTCCTGCAAATCTGAGTGAGATTTTTGGGGGTTAAAAGGGAAGATTTTTGCAACTTTATTTCTGTGTAGCACACAGTCCATAAGCTTAATATGAGCAAAGGAAGAACTTATTTTTTTAGAACTTTTTGTTAAAATTTTGGCAGCACATTACCTGACAGCATGCATCTTCCCTTGATCTTTGCAATATATTTTTAAAAACAATACTGATTACTGTAACACAGATGTGTAAACCAAATTTATTTGCTATATTCAGCTATAAAGATTTCCCTACAGGGAAGATCAGATTAACAAATTGAAATTTGTTATTTATAAGCCCTTTGTCACTGAGGAGAAAAGGTCTTGTAGGCCATGGCCAAATATTAGTGTTGTTTCTATATACAATTGTCTTAAACATTCATCCTGACTGTTTGAAAAACTCACAGGCAATGTGTTCTGCCACCAAAGAATCTACGTATTAATTGAAGTTTTATTGGGAGAATTCAATCCTAAAGGATTCTGCACGGTGGTGCAGAAGAGGGCATTGTGATAGATAAATAAAAGGGAATCACTATACATGGTTTCATCAAAGAAAAGAAAGGAAGCTTGATTGCTTTACTTGTTGGAACAGTAACAATTTATTTAGGAGTATTGTTACTGGAATAGCAGTTCAGTTTATTTCAGGATGACTGGAGTTGTTTCAAAGGCTCAGAATTTCTTTTCTTCATCACTTTCACATAGTTCCAGTTCATACTCAGGCGGCTGTTCTTGCTTTGTGCTTATTCCAGATGCTGCCTTACTTTCTTGTTTTGCTGGGATAGATTTCATAAGCCTTTCTCATTGAAGCATTATCTTTTTTCTCCACCAAATGGAATGCCCCAGTATGTTTTCTGACAGCTATAAAAGACAAAAATCTCTCCCTGGTGCGTTTGTACACACAGTCCATGGGGCAGTTTTTCTGTCTCATTGGAATAGTTAAGGTCATGATTACAAAAGGGCTGAAAGGTTAACCTGGTTTCCATACTAATACAATTACGTTGCTTCAAAGAAAGAGACAGTTTTAATGTACTAGTACATATGGAGGCAAATAAGCATCTTTTGTAAACAATGAAGAGGTTAAATACTGCTCCCCAATTTGTATTTCCTTAAATTCTTTGTCATTGCTTGATTGACTAATGATACTGTTACAAAGAAAGTTAGAAAATAAAATCTTTTTTTCCAATTTCAGTTCTGTAAATAAGTTAAGGAAATGGTTTTCAGCTGTGTGCTTAACAGCAAAAACAGCAAAAACTGTGCACACAGCCAAAACTCCCACTTGAGCAAATATTTTCAAGGTGCCAGAATCACATGGACCATAAAACCCTAGTTTTGTGGGGTTGGGTGTTTTTGTTCTTGTTTAAACAGCAGTCACCTTTCCACTAGCACCTACATTCTTTCTTACTACTTTTTTCTCTACCAAAAATATTTATTTCAAACAGTGGCTACTCTTTAAATATCTATTGATTCCAGAGCCATTCCTGTTGCCCGTTAATAGGTTTCTGTAGAGTAGTCTTACCTTCTCTCTTGGTGAGAATCAGGTCCATCTCTCTTATCACTTTAAATGCTGTGAGGAAATCCACGTTTTCAATTTCCCTTGTACACTATGTCAGCTTTCTGGGGCAAACTGTATATTGTCTCCATTGCAATTTGCTTGCAATTCCACTGTCAAAGTGATAACTGCCATACAAACAAAGAAGCTTGCTAACCCTCGAGCAAAAAAACAAAAATATTTTCTATCCAGTCAAAAAACAGCTAGAAAGAACGCAGATCAAAAATATTCCACTAAATTTCTGAGACATCATTACTGACTGATCATCCCTAATGGAGAAGGTGTAGAGGAACAGGAGAAAGAAGTTGTCAGCACCATGCAGGAGAGTGAAAAGAAAAGCAAGGGACTTGAACTTTAAGTGGCAAATCAGAGCAACAGAATTCAGAGGCGAGTCAAAAAAGATCAGTCCAAAAGGAAAGGCTGTTTACTCTGTCTGTATGTATATATGGATGGATATATAGAGAGGTAGATGTGTTTTGAATGAGCTGTGAGAAGTGTGCATGTTGAAAGAGGCCAAAGAGTAGTAGGGAGCAGTTGGTGAAATGGCAGAAGCTAAGTGCTTGACTGAGCATTTACTGAAGGAACAGGAAAAAAAGGTCAGCTGTGAAAGCCAATTTACCTAAAAGCACTGCTTGGTAGTTATTGGTCCCCCCACCCTTTCTTTTTTCTCTCTGCCTTTTTATATGATCTGTGTGACTTGCCTTTTTGAAGTCATATATCTGTGCGCCTTACATTAAAATCCATGTCTTGTTCTTCTGTGCTACATTACCTTTTAAGTGCCTTAGCATTTGTACTTCTAGAAAGATTAAGTACCAAGAAATCATGGTTTTAGATAACCTTGAGGAACTGCTAGTTCCCTTATTTACCACTTTGTTTCTGACAAAATATCATGGTAGTAATGCTGAAGCTCCAGTACGTGTATTTTGACTCTTCTTTGTCTCTCGTTCTTTACTTTTTTTTCTTACTTAAGATATCAAGGTATTTGTTTCTATCCTAGAATCAGATCACTCGTGGTTTTTACCAGGTACATCCTATGTACCTGGTAAAAGGTGAAGTTCCCGACGACTGGAAAAAGGGAAATATAGCCCTCATTTTCAAGAAGGGGAAAATGGATGACCCAGGGAACTACAGACCAGTCAGTCTCACCTCTGTACCCGGAAATATCTTGGAGCAGATTCTCCTCAAAGGCATGCTAAGGCACATGAAAAACAACAAGGTGCTTGGTGACAGCCAGCATGGCTTCACTAAGGGGAAATCCTG
>WYDI02021039.1:0-59190 GCA_009867235.2 Psittacus erithacus | reverse complement strand
GAAAGTCAAAAACACAGCACTGCACCAGCTACTAAGAAGGAGAAAAATGACTGCTACTGCTGAACCCAGGACACAAGGATATTGGAGCTTAGAAAACAGCAGATGGATTCTAGGACTTTTGAATCACTTTGTAAAAACAAGGAAACAAGTTAACAAGAATCTCAGCCAGTCCATATCACAATTATGTTTTATGAAGTCACTGTAGATGAAATTCACAATGCAATTAATTTTAATGGAGAAACAGATCAGATTTATCTTAGTAAAGTATTAATATCTTCAACAACAAACAAAACCAAACTGTACTAACAAGTCGGTAGTGAAAAAATTATAATCTGATTCCCTACTTGATTACACCCTGTGGGGCAAAGTATAACACTGTACTTTTCTGAAACCCAGTTTTCCTTTTGTCTGCTTTTGATCTCGCACATTAATGAATTTAGGAAAAGGCTATAATCCTTTTGATGCTGGGAAGCTGATCAGAAATCCCTTTGAACTTGGCAGATAACATCTGTTGACCACATGTACAAATGGTTGTCTGTCATTTAGTGGGTTACATAAGAAACTGCCAGGGACTGTGTCATGGCCAGGCCCATCTTCTGGCAAGTAGCGATCAGCTGTGAAGGGAACTATTGCAGAGGCAAGTCTGGTTATAGGCAGCTGTGGCTCATGAAACAGCAGCAGACCTCTCCATATGCAACAAGTCACAGTATAATTTAAGCTTTTTCCCCCATGATAAAGTGTATGACAGTAATGTCAGCATAAGTTTGGTGGTTGGTATGACTTCCCATATGCTTACCTGTGCCCTGCAACAACTGAGTTCCTTGAGTTAGCCCAAGTGTTTTTATATTTTCAGTCCTGTACTTTTATAAGGGTCAGTGCTTTTAGTTTGTATGCAGCTATTTGTCTTTTGTTAGAATCTTGCACCACATGAGATGCAGCAGGTAGACATAAAAAAGCCAACTAATGGATTTTCAGCCCACTACTTCTCAAAGGGAATTTCAGACCTCACGTGTAATTGAGTATGCTCATCCATCATTCACAGAATATTTCTGCCACTCTTTCACAAAGCATTTCAATGAGGTTTGTGAAGTGCATTTAAGAAAAATTAAAAACATCTGACTGACATGCTTGGTGGCTGTGGTGTCTTCACAAAAGGCATGAGAGAACAAATGAAAACCATGAGTTGTGAGTGATTAATACTGCTAATGTAAACTCTAGTCTGCTAATTAAAACTCCATGGGAGCAAACGTTTCCTACTGTATGCTAGTAGCAGCAGTATAGTGCTGAAATTAAACTATGGTGGACCTAATGTATCACCCCTTAGAACTAATTGTCTCTATTCAACACTGCATTATACAAATATATAGCTTTCTCCATTCTTTTCACTGATAATGCCTGTTATATATAATAGAACATATTTTTCTAATACACAATTCTGGCTTATGCTGATGCAGTCAGAGGAATGCAAATTCTCTTTTTATATGCTGTGGTGGGCTGAGGCAGACCTATATTAGCTTTAGTTGTGGGCTTGTATCATACCTTTTGTTTGCAAGGTACCATTTATTTTGGGATATGTTGTTTTTGGAGGGGGGTGACACACATGCTCCAAATGTAAAGCACCTTCCCTTCTGCCTTTCTTTCCCTGCCCTTTGGCGAAATGTTCTTCAGAACCTTTTTAAACATATCTCCAAGTTGGGGGTTTCTTTTATTCTCTTTTTTAATTTTTGGAGAAAGTGAGTGGGGTGTAAACCACTGATTTTAGCAAGTGTACTTCACATAAAACCGAGAAACAGTAGAAACAAATCAGTCACATTTGTATTTGATGAAGGCTTTAACACTGATAAGACTTTCAAGATATACTCATCCTTTTTTAGGGTATCAGAGGGAGAGCCTGCATCCCAGGCACTTGTCTGAACGCAAGTAATAGGGACACAGGCAAAAGACTGTGGGAGAGGTTAGGCTAAAGTGATTATTGCCTGCAGAACTAGCTAGAGTTTCCATTACCTCTGTTATTGGTCATGCTGCGTTTCTTTCTTTGCACTTTCTGTAGAGGAGCAGCTGTGAACACTCATCCTTTCAGCAAGAAGATGGCTCGTGGGTGAAGGGGATCTCTGGTTACTTGAAGGGCTCTTTGGTAACAAGAGAGATTTCCAGTCTTCTTAGATTATTTTATTTTTTTTAATGCCATTTGCTCTATCTTTTTATACTACAGCATGTCTGCATGTGGGTTGTACGTGTCTATATTTTTTTAAGAGACATAAACTTTAAGCTTTTTTTCAGGGCTGTTATGACAATGTGAAAAGGATTAAACAGAAGCATTTAAACAGAAGTAAATATAGTTTTCCAGACAAGAAAATGACTGCAAATGCCACAGAAGCAGTTCAAAGGGTTTGGTTATGACTTGATTTTGAAAATGTATAAGAATTAGAGGGTTTAATTTATCTGTCTATATATCTATCCATTTAATGCGCTGTCATGGTTTCAGTCTTACATAAAACAGGTAAGTTTGTTAAGCAAAAGTTGTTTTATTTTTTGAAATAAAAAAAAAAAAAGAAGGGGAAACTTTGACAGTACCTTATTCAAATCTCTGAAAAGGTTTTCTTTCACCACTGACAGCCTTCTGTAAGGAACCTCAGTATCATTTAGGACTCTCTTTGAAGGGAAGGGAGCAGGGGTGTGTCTCTGTGAGTCCTCAGAGGCTGCAGCATCACTCAGCAGTCTAGATGAGAATATGTTCTGAAAATAGGTGGTGCATCACTTCAGGTCATGCTTTTTCTTCAAACATGTGGTTATTGGTTAATGACTTGGGGGGAACCACAGGGAAGCCAGGAACAGGGTAAGTGCTTCGTAGCAGGGCTACAGTGTGTATTAGAAGAGACACTAGCTTTCAGTTCTCTGGTTTTGACAGCTGGTTGAAGCTCTGCTGAATTGTCCTTTGAGTCTTCAGGAAAATTTCAAAGAAATTTACTTTGTCACCTCTTTGCAATTGCTCTTCAGGAAAGAATGTTCTATAAGGGGGCTATCAGCATTAAAAAGCAAAATGAAAATGCATGCAGAAATGAATATAGTAATCCTCAGTTTGTTAAAACTCATCTGATAACCTTATTGACATGCATTAGCACTATTTCCAAGGGCTTCGCAGTACACCAGAAGAGCTGAGTAAGACCATGAAACTGAGAATATTATCCAAAATTACTGTAATAAATATTGTCAAAGCTCAATGTTTTTGGAGAAATGTAAAACATCAAGCTTCTGGATGTAAACCATCCACAGCAGTAATCAAAACAGAGACATTGAAACATGGATATTCCAGGTGTTCATGGAAGCAGTATAATTATTTAAAATGACAGTTGTCTTGTTTCTAGGTGTTCTTATCTCTAAACGGAACTAAATGCATGCCTTGGGATTTCATCATTTGCATTATCACTTCCCAACCTGAAGGAAATCTGAGAAAACCAAAAAATACAAGACTGTTTTCTTCAAGAAGATAACTGATATTCTAACGGTCCTCTGTTTTCATTCCTTCTCATTTATTTTATTTTGTCAGTTTTAACTAGGCAGCATTCTTTTTCTTGGAAGAATAATAATAATAATAATTCAGATAAAGGGTCTGAGATCAAATAACTTATAAAAATGTCATAGCTGAGATTCATGAAGCTACACTGGCATTGTGCTGATGATTTTACAAAGGCCTTATGCAGTAACAGATAACTGGGGAAGTGTTTCTTCCTTATATATTTTTAATTATAAGAAATTGATAATAAAGTTGAAGATAAAATCAGATAAAAGCCCATTGTGCTATTGAGATATAAGTATTCCTAAATGTGTATGATTTCATTCAGTAATCAGTCTTGATACAAGAAGAGTCTTCAAATTCACTCTTTCTCACCATGCTTTTGTTTACCTGATTGTATATTCACTGAGCATAAATTAATAAAGCATGCGTGACAATGTCAGTGTGCTCTATGCACTTTTGTGTGTTCTGTGAATGTTGTCTTTTTTCAGAAGTATCGAAGAATATTTAAAGAATAAAAGCAGTTTTGAACTGATATTTTAAAATTACTTCAAGTAGCATGATTCTGAGGAAATTCAATGTTAGAGACTCAATATATTTGATGTTGCATAAAATCACACTAAGAGTTGTTTCTTGCCCTTTCCTTCCAAGATTACAAGTTCAGAGACAAGACAGGACTCCCATTTACAGATGAAGAACAGCAGTACAGACTGCAATGAATCTGTTTATTTGTAGACTTCATGCAATATTTTTCTGGGGAAAAACACACAAAATAATCTCCACCGCATGGGGATCACGTACTTTAAATTTTGGAGAAGCGTTTTCTAAATCCCTATGATTTACATTTTGACCAATATACTTAGTTGAGAAATAAATACACCATCATCATGAAATAAACCTGTGAAGGAATTCATAAGCAAGGATAAAAAAAGTAACCAGTAATTCTACAGAATCTCTGCATTACAAGTCCCAGAGATGCCATTCTTGACCAGAACTAGCAACAGCATAACTGATAGAAATGACCACCGGGAGTGACAACATTGGAAATTGCATAGGAACCAAGGAAAACAAAAGCATGGTTCTTGACTTATGTATAAAATCTAGCAGAATCAGATTTTCTGGCAACCAAGGGTATTCTTGGTTCAGTTTCCTGTCTGAATTGAAAGACAGGAAGAAAAGTTATTTTTATCCTCTGTTTTGGGTAAAATTCTTCTCTTTTTGTTTAAAAATGGCCACCTGAATTTCCATGACTGCTTTCAACTTTATTTTAGGACTTAGAAGTAGTTCAGAATACTTTGTACAGGCTCTTGCACCAATACTGTAACACTGGGTTTAATTTAGCTTAATATTCTAGTGTAATGCTCTAGACTATCAAATTATTTCTCTACTACAGTGAGTTTGACTCCCAGGGTTTAACTGGGAGAAAAAGCTTCAGGGAGGAAATAGATTAATCAAATGAATAAACTTTAGGAGGAAGGTGCTATTAAGTAAGAGAGACTAGGGACAGTGTTAAAATTTATTTTATAAGTAGGTGTGGAAGGCAGTGGATAACAGAGTGTATGCAGGAAAGATAGATAAGCATGCAGTTTCAGTTCTGGTAAATCTGTACTGTGACAAAACCAAATTGTTTCAAGTTTGCAGTACCTCAGTCTTTAGTCAATAGCAGCCAGCTACTGCCCCCTCCTTGCTAAAAAGTAATAGTTCAGGTGAAGTATTTTGTATGGTTATGTAAAAGCACACACCTGATTTCTTCTAACAGATGAAATACCTGTGAATGCACCTGATGATTTTTGTATGTGAAAGAAGTAGTTGACTAAAAGTTTATCAATATTTGTATGGCTATGCATAATTTCGGTCTTTGTTGGACTTCAAGTAAAACCATGTACTGGCACAAAACCACCATGCTGTCTGATTTGAAAAAGGTAGTTGCAGGGCCAGCTAGTGGATTTTAGCAGAGAAATCAACCACAGATAAAAGGTTCTCTCACTTGTCCATTATGAGAAAACAGTAGAATAGATGCATGACGAATTCAACCACTTGATAATTTTTGTACTTGAATTAGCATCTGTTAGAACAGCAAAGAAGGGCTTTAGGGGGATGGGATGGAATATCCAAAAAGGTGGGCCCTTGCCAGATCATGAGCTGCATGGCCACTCACTGATATTTGTGAAAGCTCTCAACAGTGACCACGGTCTGGCAGCAAAAGACTGCGGGATAAATAAGGCTTCAGCTCTTAGAATGAACAGGCATCATGGGCTTATTTCAGTCAGACTGACTTGAACAAGTGTTGTCTCTTCAAGGCAGGCATTTAAATTCTTGTCTTTTTATTTATGCTGCTCAATTAGAGAAAAAAACTCAAACAGTCCTCATATGTAAATATTAAATACCTACCTTTTCTCTTCTTGAAAGGAGAACAATGCTTCCCCCGCCCCCTCCCTTTTTTTTTTTTTTGTGAGAATGTTATAAGTTTTCAGAAGAAAAAGAAGTATTCTGGAGTAATACAAAGAAAAAACTTTGCTCCAAAAAACAGCATGGAAAATGGTTTTAAAATCTGAATTCTAAAATGTTTATTTCTAGCTGCCTCCAGTCACCTTTCCTTTACACAGATTCTTGTCATCCATGGGTGTCAAGGAAGAGAATAACAGAATTGAGATTCAGGAAAATAAAATTGAGATTCAGAGAAATGAAATTATTTCTCTAAAGATCTGTGCTTAGGCCGATGATGCAGGTAGGAACAGAATCCCAATCCTTGCAAGTATCTGTTGTCCAAGAAGAGATTATATGATCACCTGATACTTCTCATTGTGTCATCCTTTTGCCTGGATTTAAGAGAACTGTCCCCCACTGTATAGTCATTGCTCTTTCCCAGAAACACCTTCTGGAAGTCTGTAATTGAAAATTTGACTTGACTTTTTTTGGGTTTTTTTTTTCACTTGTCTAGAAAGTGATTCATCCCAGTAGTATCTGGTCATACAGAGATCTTCAAAAGAAGCTGCTAATATCATTGGCTGAGTAAATGGATGCACTGTGTCAAATGCTTAAACTATGATTACACACACACAGCCCTGTGTTCAGAGTGTAGTTATGCTGCACAACCTAATTTAAAAATTATCATAAAGTTCTCCCTGGAGACCAGTAAAATCTCTGCGGATCCTGGAATGTCTGGCAGGTAGACACTAATTGACAACAAGACTAGTGTGTGGGATACTGGACACCACATGAAATCTACCTGATTCGGTAAAAATAAGGCTGTGAGATAGAAGTTATGATGTCTGCCTTGATGGCAGACACCTTTGGATCTGAGATTTAAGGAAAGCCTACAAAGTTGTGTCCTTTCAAAATGTGATTTTCACAGTGAATCTGTCACCCGCTGTCACAAAGGCATTGAAGATTGTGACAAAATACCTTTTGTTGGATTGAATATTTTTCATGCTCTAGGGGAGTAAACAACTAGTTTCTAAACCTGTCATCTCTTTGTCACCATTCTCTAATAGGGAGCTTTACTGGTAGGAGGAAGAAGACTTTTGGCTTGAGGCTCCTTTCACGTCTGTCTGTCTAGCATCCTCTGGAAAGAAGACTATACCGACGGCTTTTGGATTGCATAGAAGGAAGCAAAGGGCTGCGATAATTAATGTGTTTGTCCATGTTTGAAGTTGGTTCACATGATATTTTGTTTTCAGGGCGAATTCTGATACTCATTTCCTGCAGGCAGCTTTTCTTATGATTCAAAGTTGTTCTGTCTTCTAGAGACGCAATGTATGTGATGTATCCAAATAGGGAATGAAAAAGGCTTCATCAGAGGGCTCCTAAAGCAAAACTGTACCAACTCTGTCTTGAGCCATATAATACAGTTTGCCAGCCTATTACTTAGAAGTGCATTCTTTTTTCTTCTTTTTGTTTACCTCTTCTCAGGAGCAAGCAGCCTGCAGTTCTAAGCACCCTTTCATGGGGACCAGTTTTGTCATTTCTACTGGCAATACAATTCTAAACAGGACAAAACCAAAAAAGACATATCTTGATTAAGGAACTTTAATTTCTATGTATGTTCTGCTGAATCTAGCTCTCGAAATCAACAAACACTCCCCAGAATATTCTCTTTCAGAGAAGAACAAAGCAAAATCACACCCTCAACTAAATCTTTCATGAGGGATTTTTGCTCTATGAAGACATAATTTTAAAATGAGTTCATTGCAGAATTCCTGCTGTTTTTTGCCTGGTTGCACTCACTGTCTCAAGCTAGCTGTTGAATAGCAGGTGTATCTGTTAAAATAGGGACTAAATGTTTTATTTCTCTTTGGGGAGACAGTGAAATATGGCACATACGTTTATTCCTGATGCATTCCTGAGACTGGCTTGCTCAGCTCTATAATCAGGTAGCTCCAAGTGATTTCAACAACTGATATTTTTTTCAATCAACTGTATCAAAACAAAAAACTGTTCTGTAAACACATAACCTGAATAGAAAGCACAAAGTTTATTTACTTTCAGGTCATATTGATTTCAATTTAGTCGCAAGATCTTGAGGGTTATAGGGACTTCATGACAGTATTTCTAAACATTGGTTTCACAAATCCTTGAAAATATTATTCTTCTACAAAAAATGCTGAAAGGTGTTTATTTTGTTATTTTCTATTTATTATTAATGTTCAGCTTTAAAAAGAAACAAACATTGGCAGGTAATTCAACTGGCCAAATTTATAACATAAGTATAGAAAAATTTAAAATAAACAGTGAAACTCTCACAAACCAGAGATTGAAGGCCTATTTGTCCATGCTAAAATAATATATTAAAAATAAGCTGAGAAAGGAAATCAAGTTTAAAAGGCTGTAAACTAATATTGCACTAACTCCAGGAGGAAAATTGTTCATAAGGTTTCTGAATAAGTTTGCTTGATGATCCAGTCTAACCATTAGCGTGGGTAGGGTACTGTTAATTGGTTCATGATAATTAATTTGCTTTTTAAGCATGAATAGTGCTTTGGGTAGTTAACAAACAATCCAGGTGGCTATGAGCCTGGGATACCTGCTGTGGAGAGGCTTAAGGTCTAATTATCTAAAAGGAACCTGTTCCAGGAGCACAGTGACAAAAAAAGTGCAATCTTTACCATGCACTATTTTCATCTTTCTGTTTAATGGCACAGAAAAGCTTGAGAGTTAATTTTTAACTGCTTTTTGCCAGAGAAGTATAGATGAAATTCTAAAATTCTTTCTGCATTCTTCATGTCTTCAGTTTGGAAGTGACTGAGAATATTGTTAGTCATCCTCTATGATAATATTCACCATATTAGAATGCAGGAGGAACAGCAAACTTCCCTTTTGCTAGTGGAACATGGCATTCTTGATGGTATACGAACAAGATGTGAGAAATAGCTCTTTGCTGAGCGTGGTGATGTGAGCTGAAAATTCTCTCTTTTCACTCTCTCATATAAAGTTAGGGATCTGGAGAATTTACTGTGAGCTAAATATTTACAAATCCTACATTTGAGAAACAAAACAAAAACCAAACCAAAAAACTACCATGCACGGGTGTGACCCTGAAGTCTGGACCATTGCAGTTTTAAATTCCAGCTGGGTGTTGTTGCAGTGCCACTAGTTTCAGAGCATGTCTACCAGTGACTTGAGCACATCTCATCCTAGTTTTCAGACTGTAGTAGAAGCAGCATATAAAATAATTTAATTGGACCACTAGCGTCCGTGTCTCTAGAGGACAGTTCAGTCTGATCAGCTACCCACACGCCTCTGCATCCCCTTCCATGGCATGTTGCGAAGGATGTGGTTCATCCACTCCCACCTTGTTTACTCAGTATCCATATTATCAGGACATATGGATATAGGAAATTATCAGAGCAGAAGGCCAGGCTTGGAGCCATTTGTACCATTCCCACTACTGATCTAAGATAGCAGCTCTTGAGTCCACAAATGACCCCATTGTGGTATCCTGGCTGCCATGCTCCCCCAGTTAATGGAGGCTGGAAAATGCATTGCTGCTCTTTTCCCTCTTCTGCTCACAGAGTAACAATGGGGGGAAGGGAGCACTAATGTGATTATACCGCCCTCAAAATTTGCAGTGAATAAGAGCGGCTGCAGGGCTTGAAGATTCAACAGGCTGTCCTCTACAAGGAAGCTTGTGGCTGCCCTGCAGTAGCACTTGTTCTTCAGGATCTCAATCCCCCTTGACACCCATCTTCCAGTCAACACAGATTTTTGCAAGCATGTGGTACATATATGGTTGTATATTCAAAATGCTAGGGGACAAATGTGCCATCTGGGTAGATTAATCAGGAAGGATACTGTTTATGCATCTGGAAAGGACTGGTGAAGCACAAGGGAGGCTTAGGCTTTATCCCTGACATTCTGTGTTACAATGAGTACATATGTGACATGCATAGTTAGAAATCATCAGTCTGCATTTCAGGCCAAAAATTCCCCTTTTTTTAGTAACACTACCTGTATGCCTAGCATGTCCTAGGTTATCTCACATAATAATATTTTTTTTTGGGTACTGAACTATATAACCTGGTAGCAAGAGAATGTGCATTTGGCCACAGGTTTTAAAAGGGCTTACTCTAAGTGACAGACTTAATGCCCGTGTCAGGATTATAACGCCCTGATTTGCCATCCACAGCCTCTGTGAAGAAAGTCAGAGGGATCTCCAGGTCCTCTTCAAGGATCCCTGTGGAATAGCCTGGATCTCCTGAAAGCAAAATTAGTCCATGAAACAATATTTTAACACATCTCCCAGAAGCAAGATGCTTTCCAACATCTGAATTTACATGCTTGTGCACATTTGGATTTTACACCCTGTCTTAAATCCATCACCTCTTCCCTCTAGTAAATAAAACTAATCTTCTCTGTCTTCAATTCTTTTTTGTCTCCTCAGGCAATTTCCATCTCTAAGCAGATTAAACTCCCCAAAATGTCTTACATTATATTAAAAAACTAAACTCAAGCATGAGAAATCCTCTTGACATGAACCCTAAATTTTGCTACCCCCTTCTGAGTCAGTACAGTAAATAGTTCAATGCTAAGTCCCTATGCAATGTAAAAGTGTTTCAATAGCTGACCTGAAGCTGGCTTGCTTTCAGGTATTCTCATTATGGGTCATTAACTCAGCTCTACTTCACAAGTTGTCAAACAACTGTTCAAGCAGAAAAAGATCTACAACATGTCTCCAGAGTTGAACATTATTTATTGTTAGTTGGAAGCTGTAAATCAATTCACTTCATTCTCAGCAGAAAAAAAAAAAGCAGTGGCAGTGTGCATACTCTCATTTTGAAGTAATCACAGTTTGGCTCAGGGATTCTTCTCTTCGCTAATTGTCCACACTGCTTATTTGTAAGCACATATGTTGGCACTGTCTGCTGTTTTCGTGTTTCTTTCTTGGGTGAAGAGGCTCAGCTGCAGGAGAAAAGCTTGAAAACTCTTTGTTCATATCCTTACAGATCCTTTAGGGGCAGGTGCTCCTGGCTTGCAGCAGACCTCTGAAGTACAACAGTAAGGATTGCGTGATAATTTCCGAAATATCCTGGTCTTGAAATCATTGACACCAGATGCTGGGCAACGCATTAAAAATGTCTTTGGTTGCTTGTGACCATTCTGACATAGGAAATATCCATCTATAGTTCTGACCACTTCTTGGTAAGTTCCTCAATCACCACACAGTCCACTTAAAAGGCAGGCTGAAGAACAGGATTTAGTAGGGTCAGGAAATAACTGCCACTTTATCAAGAGAGGGGAGACCATCATCTTCCAGGACAGGCCACATGATGGAAGATGCTGGTTTTCTCCTGTAGGATACAGTGGCAAGGCAGAAATCAGTTTGCTAGATTAGGTGGAGGTACCTTCTGCAGCAATCTCTTGCGTAGTTTCCCAAGCATTTGGGTGCCCTGAGTCTCAACCTTTTGCCAGCAGTAAGGATCTCAGAAAAGGCGGTACAGCTGCATCTCAGACAGCAGCAAATGCATATGGTTTTGGATAGAGTGCAGGAAGGCTATCATGCTCTTTTATCTCTGGAGGCATAAGATATTGGCCACCTCCTATCCCTGGCTGGGAGTGGCAGCTGTAGATTAGATGAAAAATGCAAATGCCAACTTTTCCCACCTCCTGAAGTGTCATCTGAAGTAGAAGAAGTTTCTTTGCTGGCTTGCTCCTCAACGTAGACAATAATGTGTTGCCTTTCAGAAATCCAAAGACAGACTGTTTCCTTCTCTCTTTTCTCTTCCCAGTGTTTTATAATTCCCCTGTCTAATTTTATTAGCAGCAACCTAGAGGTCTGCAAACATAGAGGTTCCTAGAAAAGATGGTTTGAAAAGGAATGGACATCATCTCCAGGTAGAAGCAGGTACTCATATTGACAAATAGGTTGCTCAGACCCAAATATAGGACGCAATAAAGCAGGTAGGGCTTCTTCAAGATCACAAACACCTCAAATATGTCTTCTGCAAGCTACCTATAGACTGTTATAATGCTATGGAAGTTGCTGAACCAGGTCAGAGTAGCTGTCTATCTGCTTTGTTCTTTTACTTCAGCAGACACTGACAGCATATTTTCAGAGAGTGACGCACACAGAGATGGAAAAAACATTCCCTGTTGTGCTAGAATAAAAGTGCACTGCCTTGAGGCTGTGACCCAGGAACTTACGGTGCCCAGGGAGAAGGGGAAGTAGAAAGCAATTGGTTTGTCCTTTGTCATATTACAGAGCTTGTATTTTCCTGTAGTTGTCTATTTAGATGTCTGGCTGTAGTGTCTCAACTAATGTCTGTTCTGAGGATATATGTGTTGAAGACGCTCCAGTAATGAACTCTACGTGACTTCAATTAGATTCACAAGGGACCCACTTGTATTTTCTTTTAAAGTTAACTAGACCAGATTTGGTAGGAAATATATCTTCATGCTTTGCTCTTCTGTTCCTCTTCTCAGAGTCTTTATTTGGCTGCAAAAAATGTCTCAGTCTGTAACTTAGCATCTGCTATAATTACATATACACATGTCATAACAGGACTTCCAAAGTCACCACAGGTCAGATAGATAGGTTATAGTGCTACTGCTATTTTAATATAGGAGTCAGCCTTAATGTCTGCCAGGAGGATGAAACAGTCCAGCTTTTACTGGGAATTGCTTGCAGTCTCAGAATGGCTGCAACCGTTCACACACAGTTCATGGTCAGATGCAAATGTGCTTATTAGACTTAGGTCAGCTCTAACCTAGTGACAATTCATGCAAATGCACAATTTAATTCACATTGGGTTTTTTCTCAGTATCAGGAAACTCACTCAGGAAACAAAACTTCAATACTTTTCTAATGTAGTATCTGACACAGATGTTGCAGAAGAATATAGCCTGTGCATTGCGAAGATTATAAATTTACGAGTATGCTGTTAATTATGGCTTTAATAATTCATGACAAGAATTCCCATTCCTATTGGACACACAAGTGTGGAGGAGGTAAAAAAAAAATACTTAAGCTACCTGAAGCTTTAAGGTTACATTTCCAACAAAGACATCATAGGCATCATTTTTTTAATGTATGTATCTTCATAAGTACAATGTTATGTGTTTGTACATACATAAATGTACAGGTAAAATACTGCTATCATCACCTGGACTTCTATAATGTCACTTTTTGATTATAGACATTGCTGAAAGTATAGTGGGCTGACAGGAACATTGTTTCTTTAGTTCTCAAGCACTTTTACCTTGATAAGGATTTTCCAATCAATGCCTTCCATTATCTGCCAGCAATGTTAATTGAAGATGAATTCACATCAAACCTTTATATCTTATCTGAAGAAGGTGTGTGGAACAGAGTTCCAGTACAATAGAAATAGTAATATTCTAAGACTGTAATTATATTCACACTTCATGCACTGCTAGAACTCCTTGCAATTTAATACTATCAAAATCTGCGGTTCTTGTGTCCCTGGATTAGTGATGAAGAAACATTTAATATCAGCTAGTAGATGGGAACTTCCTAAACATTCTGAAATAAATTTTATATTATTTAGCACTCTTCATGAAGTAGCAAAGTCTTAAACTTTTCTTCAGAAATGACTATTCATCTGATATGGAGAAAAAAAAAAAGGAGTAAAATTCCTTTTCTTAAAGATCAATACAAAATGACTTTTTGGTCCCCCTTTCTACTTCAGAGGGAAAAGAAAACCACAGTTTAATTTTTACTCTAACAGTGCAGATTATTTTACTAAAGTTTTTTAAAGAGTCTTCTTGGTTGGTGATTGATGGCCCCATTTCCTGAGCCTGTGCAGTCTTCTTGCAGTCTTCTTACACTCTTGCTCACACTTCTGACCCTCCAGAAGGGCAGAAGTAATATAACCCAACCTAACTGTCAGTGGCACACCACTGAGAAATATGCTGACTTCTCAGCTGTGGGACGTTAGCCAGTATGTGGCAAAGCTCTTTAGCAGCAGCTTGAGCGACACCATCTTCTGCAATAGCAAGTGATGGCCAGAGTTTCATTTTTATTTTTTTTTTCATTTGGGGTTGGAATACCTTGAAGGTAGACCATTATTCTTTATGGTGATCCTTATTTGCTGTTTCACTAGGATGTTGACAGTAGCCTGAACTTCCCTGATCAGAAAGGAAAGCAGCAAACATGCCAAGCACGCTCATCTGCATTCTGCTGCATTCTTACTTTCTCAGCTATAGTCTAAGTTTGGCCATGTCTGAGAGGCAACTGGAGACACAGTACAAGATTGTTTGGAAGCTAGGATTGAAAATGCTGTTGCTGCTACAGCTATGACGAGTATTTTAACTTAGAAATTGTCATTCTCTCTATAAAGATCTGACATGCTTCCAGGGTACGTCCCTCTGGGTAGCAGGGATTATGGGAGACTCCTTCTGAGACAAAGCCTCTGCTTCTCAGGGGAGAAATGGAGCAACGCTGAAATCTGAAAGATAAACTTTCAGTGGACCATTTTAAGAATTCATTCAACAAAAGCCATGGAAAATAAGTGAGTAGAATGTGGTTGGGTGATATACACATGTAGGGAAAAGCCACATCATTTCCATGTTTCCTTTCCCCAGCACCTTTGTGGTCTGTTTATTAGAGACTAGAGAATTGTGTTGCGTGCATCTCCCATGAAATATGAGCTGGAAACATTCCTAAGAGTGTAGGAATTCCTTTATGACATTGGCTTTTTGAATCTGTGACTGTGATATTTTGGAAAGAGAAAAATTAAAGTAGATATAGGTATCTTTTTTATTTATCACATAATTAAGTAATGAAGAGCTGTAAGGAAGTCAGTGGTTCCAAGGCTCACTTAAAATAAGTTAATGTTTTGGGTATCATGCAGGAAAAGTTAGGCTGACAGAAACTACTGAAATCAGACAACTGAGGGATCTGTAGTTATTAGCGCTAATAGTGAGTAGTACTGTACTTAAAGATAGTACTGAACTCACAGAGGTCCAGCCAGCAATACACCTCAGATTAATCTAAGTGGAACAGAAACAAACACACTACAGATTCTTGCAGTTCTGTGGGATGTTTTAAGTGGTAGCAGTATCTCTTGATTGCTAATTGCAAATTATGGGCATCCAAACTGTAGTTTAGGTTAAGGATGCACATAGTGAAGTAGGGCTGCATTGATTAGGTGAGAACTAATGGCCTCCTCCTGCTGAGCAAGTACAACTAGAAGTGGTGCAGACTCCAATGAAATAAGATCTAAATTAATATTTTCCTTCTTTACTTACCTTTCTGTAAAAAGCTTTCTCTTAAGCTAAACGACATCTTTTCATAGGATGATAGTCTTACACTTCTGGAGAAGGTTGCCCTAGGTTTGCTTGCTTTTGAAGTCAGTACTTATTGGTACACCTGTGCTTGTTCTTTTTCTTTAAAAGGAGGAGCTCAGTAATGTGTGGGTAACTGCCTTGGGACTGTTTAGTTCCCATCCTCTTTTCTAGGAACTGCCCAAATCCTGAAAGATTATATGATATGTCCATATTTTTGTTTAGGATAAAGGTAAACGGGCAACTAACTTGTCCTAAGAGCCAAAGGGAACTCAGACACTTCTTACTTCTGGCAGTCATTGACTTGAATTAGATTTGAATTGGAGAAATGCCCTAAACATTCTGTGTATCTTGGACAGTTGTTCCATATTTATTTTTAATCTCTTCAAAGCAAACTTTATCAGGCAAGAAAATACATGTGCTTGTGTGTTGTATAACTCTGTACTGAAATTGCTTAGGATTTTAAAATCAAAGAATCATGGAAATAAAATTTTGATGAATGGAAAGACACTTAAGGAAGAGAGAGACTTATTTGTTTAGAAGTCAGCTCCCCGCTCTCTAACTATAAAGCTGAGAGTTTGCCTTAATCAATTTCTTAAGGACCAAAGTAAGAAATATAACTCTGTTTCTTTAATAACCAGGGCTGCCTTCAAATCCATACTCCCTGGTACAAGCACAGTGGGAATATCTAGAGGTCACTCCTTGGAGGACTTGCCCTAAAGCCAGCTAAGGAATAGAGAAGAGGATGAAGGAGCAACCTTGCACAGCTGATCTATAGCTTAGCTCTCTTTGACATAGATTTGCTGTAAGGGTGCTTGTGGCAGTGTCACAAAGATTCTTGTAAAGATAATGAAGTAATGAAACCCGCATTTGCTTTGTTCTGCAGCACTTTCTCTTCAACACAGAGGAGTAACTTTGGAAGAAAAAACCTCTTCTTTACTTATCATATTTTTACCTGTGTTTTTTCATCTTCCTGTCATGCAAAGGTGATATGAAGTAAAACAGAAGTAAAACAGGGCTTTTCATGGTGATACCTAAGATCTCAGGAAAAATAATACCTGTATATTTTAGTCTATATTAGATCTCTAAATTAACTGAATTTTTAAAATATTCCTGAGGAAATTATCATTGCCATTTTGCAAGTGGCATAACTCATGCCTAACATTAATGAACTTTCTCTGTTTTTACTCTGAAATGGCAATCTGGAGGACTACAGATCAGTCAGCTTCATCTGAATCCTTTAGAAGGTGATGAAGCAGCTAATCCTGGAAGCCATTTCCAGACACTTGAAAGACATCAGGAGTAGTTAGCACAAATTCACTAAAGGGAGATCATGTTTGACCAGCCTGGTAAACTTTTTATGATGGGAGATCACACTGCCTTGGTAGACGAAGGGAAAGCTGTGTATTTGTCTACCTTGAATTCAGTCAGACTGTCAACATCATACTTGGAACTTACATATCCTGTAAGTTCCTCATAAAGAAGCTGATGAAGAGCAAGCTGGATGAGGAGACAGTGAGGTGGATCAAAAACTGACTGAATGGCTGGTCCTGGGGGGTGCAGACCAGCAGTATGAAGTCTAGCTGGAGAACTGTATCTAGCAGTGTACCCCAGGTGTCAGTTCCAGATCTGGTCCTGTTTAGCATCTTCACTAATGATCTGGATGATGGGGCAGAGTGTACCATCAGCAAGTTTGCTGATAACACAAAACTGGGAGGATTACATGATATAGACATAGAACTGTATACTTATCCAGTAATAGAAATAAATGGCTGTGACAAAATCACCTAGTAAAGGTAAACACATTTTGATTGTTTATTATTTGAGTGCTTTTAAATAAGATTGTTTTCCTGTTGTACTATAAGAATTCCACAGTGGAAGAGACAATTCTGATACACAAATTAAATAAGTGGATGATGTCCCTCTCCTTTAGAATCCGCATGGTACCCTCATAACTTCTTATACCCACTCTTTCTTCAAAATTAATAGCATCCTGAACCACCAGTACATCTAATACAAGTATGAATCAGGCAGTTATTGTCTACCAACATCATTCAAAAATCCTAGCAACAAGTTCCATTTGAAATTTCAGATAATACATTTTTTTATTCTTTTCTACCTGAATATGTTATCATCAAATATTTTCTCTGTGTGCAGAATGCAACATTTTGAAAGCAACACTTCTTATTGTGAAGCAATTTTTCAAAATGTTTCTTGGGTGAAGAAAAGTTGAACATTTCAAAATGTTAAACTGTGTGAAGAAAGTAATAAAGGATTTTTCAGCAAATCAAATATTGAAGTAGAGAATAAAATGTTAGCCTTCCCCAAAAGTTTTCAGTTGCCTTCCATCACCTTGTCTTTCAGAACCCAATGCTTATTTTTTAGAAATAACTCACAACATTATCAAAACAGGCACAAGGGTTTCAGACTCATCCTCTTCAAAGACCATAGTAAATCTGAACAGCTGTGTAGTATGATATGCTGGGGGGGCAGGAAGGTAAGCATCTGCACAAGTGGGATCACACTTCCTAAGAATGTTCTTAATAATATTCCTCAGGAAATGAGCATGTGGCATGGGCCTCTGCATGTTTTAACAGATCTCTGCTTCTGCTTGTTTGCTTTGTTGCTCCCTACTAACAGAAGCTGCTGTGTGTCACCAGCATGCTCTTGCTGCAACAAGACATTGAATAACAGAAGCAAAATTGTGAAGAAGGCTTCATGGATCATCTAAAGCAGGATAAATTATGCTGTGAAGTTCTTTCACAGCAGTTTGTCTAATCTAATCATTTAAAGACCCCCGGCAAATCAGATTTCAGCAGTTTTTGCAGTTGGCCCTCTCTATACCTCAGAAGTCAAAAAGCTCTTAATAATGTTCATTCTATTACAGTTGTGAATAAATTCTTCTTCTGAGCTCATCCTTCAGGACCCATGTTGGCTCCTTTGATCACCATTTATCATATCAGCTTATTTAATTAATTTTATATTGACTCAAGCATTCCACATTATTTTTCCTATATAAACTTATTCCTCCAAATTTTTTTACTGAAGTGAACTAAACTGTCCTTGAAGTTATATTTTAGAGATCATTTATTCTTAAAACTCTTCTCCAAAATTTTCTTTTTTTTGTTTTTTGTTTTCTATTAAAGCATATTTTCCAGGTTTTTCTCTGAAATCACAGAGCCTTAAATTTATACTGTCTTTTTAAAAAAGAAATAAAACTGAGACTGTCAAAAAATCAAACAGCTCTGAGGGATTTGACTTTAAGAAAAATACCAAATATCATGAAGCTAGAGATTAAAATTGCAAGAGCTGGCAGCATGACAATTACAGGTGATGAATATGTATGCCAAGGCTTTCCAGACATAGTAATTAACAGATTGAGATGCCCTAATGCTGCATGCAACAAATTTAGAAATGAGGGTAACTCTTCAGCTTTATGTTTTTTTCTGTACTGAACATCATGCTTTACCTCAGAAAACACACACAGGAGTCACAGCTGAATGCCTCAGAAGATAAATGGCAGAGCAGACTTGTTTGAGCAGTGTACCACCTTCAGTAGATATGTGGAATATGAGCTCAAGTATAAAGGATGTGATTTTTCTAACCAAATGTGTTAAGCCATTGTCCCTCTAAACTCTGACTGAGGCTGCACCTAGAATATACTGTGTTTAATTCTGAGCCTCTCAATAAGAAAGACATTTTGTTGCTGGAGCAGGTCTAGGGAAGGGCAACAAAGCTGATAAAGAGTTCAGAGAACAAGTCTTATGAGGAGTAGCTGAGGGATCTGGGGCTGTTCAGCCTGCAGAAAAGAAGGCTGAGGGGAGACGTTATTGTCTACAACTATCTGAAAGGAGGTTATAGTATGGTGAGTACCAGTCTCTTCTCCCACGTAACAAGCAATAGGACAAGAGGAAATGGACTCAAATTGCACTGGGGAGGGGTGTAGATCAAACATTAGGAAAACTTTCTTCCCCAGAAGGGTTGTCAAGAATAGGCTGCCCAGCTTGGATCACCATCCCTGAAGGTTTTAAAAAGACATGAAGATGTGCCACTTAGGGACATAGTTAGTGGTGGACTTGCAGTGCTATGTTAACAGTTGGACTTGATCTTTAAAGTTCATTCCAACCTAAACAATTCTGTGATTAGATGAAAGGAAGGCACTTTAGATGTCATTGTGCATGAGTATGGTTAATCTTAGCACTGTGTCCTCACATTCAGAGCAGACTCACAGACACCCTGTTGGCACCCATATTTGGGTCTCTGCACTTCAAAACATGACAACCATCTTGCATACATACACTATATGTTCAAAAGCCACAGCCTTGACATCTCAGGAGGATGTTCTTTATTTCAAAATCTTGGAAGTTTAGAGTCCAATTATTTTTGGCAAAGAAGATTGATGGTGAATGAGTTGTGTCTGTCAAACATTGAATTAACAGTCTCTCAGATCTTGTCCTTTTGAAGACATATTAATATATAGACAAGGAAAAAACAGAAAAAAACTAAAACTACAGAGTCATATTTCAGACAAGCAAAGTCACAGAGAGATTCAAACAGCTTGGTGTGTTTAATTGAATAAATGAAATATGTAGATGAAAGAAGAAACTTTTGATCTCTCTGATGTGTTTTTATTTAGGGGAGTTGACAATTTGGACATAAGATCATTTCAATGTACCTCTGTCTCTACTTTAAGCAGAAATGAGTCTTTGTAGTAAGGAAAACAAGAGGAAAATGCCACGGGATGGATATGTAAATATGCCAGATAAATGCATGTTAGATTTTCATCAGCCCTTCCTTTTGAAACTGAGCACAAGATGACATGTACATTTGTAATTTTGATCCCATTTTAAGCAGACCTGTAATGTGAAAACCCACTCCTGGCTCCAGGACCTTTTCCTTTCCAAACTGTGTGACATATAGTAAAATATTGTAAACAAACATTTATTGACTATTTCTATATTTTTGGCAGAAAGCAGCTGCCTCATTTCTTGCTTCTCTTTTGTGAAGCAGCGGCATAAATCTGGCTATAACTAGCTTTTCAGATCAACTAGCACCAGCTTGGCAAAAACTATAAAGACATTAAATTGTTTTGATATTAGTGCTATTATCTTTTAATCTGCACAATCATGAGATTCATATATTAGGTTCTCTAGGTTGTTGCAATGAAAATTATTGTAAGCCACAGCTCATGAATCTTTTCCTAACAGTTGTTTAGCCAGTACATGCTAATGAACCTTCCTCCTTTACTTACTTGAGATACCTTACTGAGAGGAAAAAAAAATGGGAGAGACAAAGCATTATGTTTGCAGTCTATGCTGAGATATTTCACAAATGCGACAGCAGCTGCAGCTGTATGCGCTCTTTGCATTAGATTGCATGCAGTTGATCTAGCAGGAACATAATTTGTATAAACTGGAAAAAGCAAACAAGCCCCAGCCTAGGAATTTCACCTCTGAGCTAATAATAACTCTCTCGCAGAAGTCCACTAATGTTCCAGTGATTTTCCATGACATATGCACTTCTCTTGAAAATGCATAATTTCAGGCCAAAAGATTTTAAAAAGCCACATCCCTGGTGCTAACAGCATCCATCCCAGGAAATCCTTCCTGGCTCTCAGCAAATGTGACAGGCGGGCATGCTGGGTACCAACTCTCCTAAGCATTCTGAAGGATCTACCTAACTAGTCTTTGTGTCTTTTTACGACATGCCTGCTGGCTGCAATGTATACATCAGGCTGACCATCACAGGGACAGTGCACGGCCTCACCTGTTTCCTGAAGATGGTGCTGCACCCTGCTGCCAACTCAACTCCTGCTGTGACTCCAGCCAGAGTTTGCTGTTTCTGTCTGAACCATACCAGACCTCATAATCTGCTGCAGCCGGTTTGGGTAAGAATTCAAAGTAAAGCCACCAGACTTTTAAACAGCAGAAGAAGCAGAGACAAAGCAAGAATGAAATGTAATGGCATATTAAACAGAAAAGAGTAGCAAGGTACATTATTTTGTACCCCCTAACAGTGTCCATCATTTAAGAGCTTGCATTTCACCGAGATGACTGACTGGATTGTGTTTTTCTATTTACTGTAGCATTCCGATTTGCTGATCATCCATCAAAAATCCCACATCAAATCCCATTTGAGGTCCTGTATGAGAAACTCTATGGGTGCAAATATTCCACTATCGCTAAATGGAAGGCTACACTTGACTGCTGACACAGACATCAAAGCAGTGAATAGAAACAGGTCAGTAAGAATTATAGGTAGAATAATAGGTTTTTCACAGTGCATTACTAAAAAAGAAGAGTAGATTAGCTGCTGCATAGGACATTAATTCTTTAGCTATAGCCTTAGCAGTGTGCTTGTGTGGATTGATTTTTTCCAGAAGTATCTGAGAAGAACAGTCACTTTATAGGATATATTTTTCTTATTTACTTATTAAATGGTGCGCCTCATAGTACTCTTTTGTTGATCTATATCTCTATTTCCTTCCACTGCATGTGTCACTTTATAATCTGGACTTCTGCGCCAGTCTCTGTATTTTCATTCAATGCTATTTGCCTTATAAGGTTAGCGCCTGTCTGCCCATCCACGCTCCCGTCAGGCCCAAGTGAGCCTTGTGCAAACCCCTTGAAATTTTCTAAACTGCAACTACAGCTATAACTGAACTTGGGAAATAGATTGAGTCAGTCTCATTTACAGAATACTCTAGTATCTTTGTCTGCAAAGAATGTCTTTTAAGAAACACACACTTAAGTCCAGTCTCTCCAAAATATTTCTGTCCTGCTAACAAGGAGCATCTTTGCTTTTTAATTCTTTGCTTGCCTGTTTCAGCTCCCAGCTGTAGCTTCCCAGCAGAACAGCTTCTTGCCATGAGGGTGATATAGGTGCAATTCTGTCTAACACACAAATTCCAGATAAGCAGGCTTTGTGTTGGGGTCCTTGCATCATGCTTCAGCTCTTGGAGTCTCTTCCCACTTTTCCTCTGCTGCCCCTCGCTAAATTTTCTGTATATCTTGTCCCCTATGCCTTCTAGAATACCAGACAGAATATTCTCACAACACTGGATGGCTGTTCTTGAAACATTTATGAGCACTGCTTCTGGCCTGAGGGCACTGCTTCTGGCATCTTTCATTTATGCAGTAGAATTGAGACACTGTCTCTAGTCTGTTTCTCCATAATGTGTGTGTGGGAAATATATCTTCTTTACTAATCTCCCTATTATTAGGAAGCCTTAGTGCTGGCCTGGATGGATTTCAGAGCTAGCATTACAATTTTGTTTCTGAAGAACATTCACTACTGAAACTTTGAACCGCTCTTTTTTTATATAAATTGAAGGTGTTTTTATTTCTCATACGGCTGGTTTAAAACTGACCAGGAGATGAAGGTCTTGGTTAGAATATAACGTAAATTCCATTCCTTCATACACTTCTGAATTAAGGTTTCAACTCTGGTTGTTAAGCCTACGTTCAAGTTGTGAGCCAGCATTATGAGTAGTTGACATAAGCTGACTGTATCTTCCCTGGTTGTCTAAAGCAAGCTCTTTGGCCTAGGCTGCGCTTTATTTATGACTGTTCTGTGTGTAAGGCTAAAATCATTGCTTGTTCGTTGTAGTTAATGTTGCAGCACACAGAGGCAGCCAACATATTTTGTCTTGAACCTCATATTTAAATTTTTAAAGAACATTGATCTTCAGGATTTCAAAGATGCCAGTGTGTGAAACAGCGATCTCAGAGCTGGACGGGTCTTCACAAGCAGTGTGAGCTGAGGTGAGAGGGGCTCAGGGTGAGAACTGTCCCTGTGCTGAGAGAGGAGCACCCAGCACAGCACAGCATGTGATTTCCTGCAAGATTAGGGTCTTACTTAACTCCGATTAGGGTCTTACTTAACTCCCTGCTGCCTAAGGTTTCATTTAAAACCAGAATCTACTGCTGTGTATGTTTGTGTATTTATAATTGTATACAAACACACACTCAAAAGTTGTGTATCCGTATACACCACTCCACAGTGATGATGGGCTCAATCTGAACTAAACGTTTTAATCTCCCTGGAAGTAAGAGGTTTGAGAATTATACAGGGGATATGCTCTGATAGTTGCCTTTATATTTCCCGGAGTAGATCTGGGCTTCATCTGATATTAGGTGGGGATAGAGCGATATGATCACATGTAGTTTCTTCTGACCATTAGGAAAATTATTACCTCTTGTCGGTATAGTGGGAGTATCTAGAGAGTGATGCCAAAGGCAGAGTCTTATCTTGCGTATGCCCTTTGTCAGTCCTGCAGGCAAGGAAACAGAGCTGCTTTCAAAAACATTTTGTAGGAACAAAATCAAAAGCAAGTTGAGAAAGACATTCAATAACTTACTGAAATTGGGAGGAGGGAAACAGGCAAAAGCATCAGTAATAAAAATATGTTAGTCTCTTGGAAATGTTTATTTAGTGATTTTCAGTATTAAATAACACTGAATATTGATTAAATAATGAATAAAATTTATTAAGCACACATGGCCAAGTTAATTTGATTTTATTATTTGAGTAAGGAATTGGATATTAAAAATTCAAGTCTTCTGCCAGTAGCCGGCCTCACAGAATATCACGGGGAAACAGCCAGTGCTCTGGTCTAAGCAATTCTAATATTTTCACAGCATCTCCAGTCCTAACATGTACAGAATGGAGGAGGGAGGGAGGTATAAATGTTCCATCTCCTTTGAAGATCGAGTGCAAATTACACTAGATGCTGCCGTGGGGTGGAGTTAGGTGATAAATAAGACCATAGAAACTGAAAAATCCTGATTTTCACTGCTCACCCAGAAGTGCTGATTACTTCCTAGAAAATGCAAAAGGGTAATATTTTGACATTTTTGCTGTTAATGAAAAAATCTTGCAAAAGAAAGCTATAATGAAGCAAAATTGTATAAATAAATTAGACTATGTAATAGTAATTTGAGGCATTTTCTAGCAGTCCTCGAGCATATTTTCCCAAAATGATCTTTTCTTTTGCATTTAGATGCTTTGTTCAGCTCTTGGCTATGTACCTACTCAGGTGTCCTGTAGAATGATGGACAGTGTACCAGCTGCTCTGTCTGCAAAGTGTGGTGTGTATCTGTCACCACAGGAAGAGAAACAGGTGCTATTCTATGCTGCAGTACAAAAAAGCCATTAGGACTTTCCTCTGTACCCCAGGGCTTTCCTCGATGGATGCAGGCATTATGCAATATCACTGCAATGCTCAAATGATAGCAGATTTCCCATGTGAGGCTACTATTACAGTGGCAATAGCCAAAATTCCCACTTTGAGCCTTCCCTCCTGTTTCCCACCAGCCATCCTCCCTGGGGAGCTGGGGCAGCATCAGCTGCATGCCCCGCTTCTTTAGCAGTGAGGAAGGCAAAAGGCTGAACGCAGGCTGTGCTCAGGGCAGAGCAGTGTAACATGAGTGCAGATGCTTGTGAGGGGGCTGCTCAGAGCAGATCTGATACTTTAAGGAAGGGATAACAAAGCAATAGGGACCCCAAATTCAGGCATCAGCAGAACCATTTGTATGCAGCAACACAAGCTCTGTATCCACTCCCCAAAGTCTGGGAAGCAGATATGGCTCTGTAAAGGCAGGGAACGTGGCAGAGCTCCTGGCTTTGTGTGCGCACCACTGCCACAGAGTGAGCTGGGAAAGGCAAATGGACCTCTGCCTCTTCTCAGAGACACATCCTTTGGACTAGCTGGGAGGTGAGATACGCCTGAAGCAGTGTTCCTGCCATGCAGTGTGGGACCAGGGCCATACATTGTGCCTTGGTGCACACTCAGAGGTCAGTTTGCATCTAGCCCATGTCTTTAGAAGTGTTTTCTGTACAATCTTGAATAATTTGTGTGCGTCTTGAATGAAAGTATAACTAAACCTCCATGCAGAGCACAATGCTGCACACCTCCTGTGCCTAGGGAGCAGCTGAACCCACAAGAACTGTGGTTTATTATAGCCACATATACAAAGACCTAAAGAAAACACAAGTGAACAAATTAGGTTGGGGTATAGTAAGAAAAAGGAGAACATCAACCATGAGTTTTCCCCAGAGCTTTTTCCACTCTTGCTTTCTGTACTTAGGTAGATGGTTAAATAAATAAATAATCTTTCTTTCCTCCTTCAAGTTGCACTTGACAGCTCTGGGGGCATACGATAGGGTTTGAACTGATGCAGATGTGTGCATCTGGCATATTGGGGGGGAGGGAAGTTGGAAGTTATTTTCTTTGTTTTTAATGTCTCGGGCACCTTCAAACATACATCCTTGAGGTAAATCAAGTTTTTCATTCCCTATTTTGGTACGTACATGCTGGTTATTATTATTCAATACTTACATCACAACAGTCTATGAAAGCCATAAATGGGACCTAGGCTCTACTGCGCTGGGATCTACATGAATATATACATATACCTCTACAGTAATAAAGAATATTATTATCTCTCCTTCTTCCAAAATTTATTTAAATGCATATATGAAGGGTAAGCATATATAATAGCACATGCAAGTCCTGACAGTCACGCAGATGGTCTAATCCATCTTGAAGAGCCATCTCTACGAATGATTTTAAGTTAAATTAGGGCTATGGCATACAACACAGAATGTGAACAATTAAACATATGAATGCCTACTTTAAGTGAATACTTACCTACATTTCAGAATTTCAAATCTCCCTTCCTTATCCCAGACAACCTGCGGATATTTGCACAGAAAAAAGGACAGATTTGTATGCGCTATTGCTGCTAGCAGTTCATCCTGTTCATTCTTTAGTCCTGCTCAATGTACTGCCTGACCATCTTCATGTCCTAGAAGACTGTGATGTGCTCGCTTTGAGACCATACTTTCTCCCACACAGTGCTATCTGTTCCTATCAAAATGATTACATCACCTTCTCCCTGCCAAGCACCTTCTCTCTCCATCTCCTGAAAATCCTGATCTCAGGACCTGGAGGACATTTGCCATGTCTGACCTACAAGAACCACATCCAAAATGCCTACCTCACAATGGTGTCTACATGGATCTGGCACTATCCAGCCAACACCAGCATGTTCTCTCTGGGCAGCCATGCTGGTAGAATGAGACTTTTCAGTGGAGAAAATGTCCAGTCTTTTTAGGTCTACAGTGCACAAGGCTGCGGCAGAGGCACACGAAGCCATTAAGATCGTTCCAAACAAATCTACATTAACAACCCATCATGGTCATGCAAACTTATGTCTAGCACAGTCCTCCTCCAAACTAAGCCAGGGCTGTTAGTGAGATCTTTGCCTTCCCACCATGCTTCTTGTGAAGCTTCCACTTCTCCATATCCTGCCACATTTTCCGTTTTGTCATTATTAACAACCAGCTTGCTTAGGGCCAGGTTAATAAGAGGTGTTTTTAAGCCCAGGATTTGTACTTATTCTTACATTTATCCTTATTTTTATTCTTACTCATTTTTTTATTCTTACTTTATTCAGCCAGAAAGCAGAGAGTTTGTGGTTGGTTTAAGATACTGTACAAGAACTGCTTAGGATAACATTAGTGGATCATGCCAAATGAAGTGAGCAAAATGCTGCACAGCCTTGCTCCTGCCAGTCATAAACAGAGACAGGCATGCCTGGATGAGAGTATTCACCAAAGGTCTGTTTGGTTTTTTTGGGAGAATGAACTGGAGCCAGGGAGTGAACAAATGGTGTCTCAGTATCAGTGAACAGTTCAGTGTTCAAGCATGTGAACTAGATACATTTTACTTGTCAGGGTAGACATGGTTTGTGAAGATATGTTTGAGAGCTGGTAAAGCATCAATATAATTTTCCTATGAGCTGATTTTGAAAGTTTTTATTCCTCCTCATTGACTTTCCCTCACACCCCTGCTATTTCTATGCCTCTTCAGAGGCAAAACATCATGTAGAAATGTTGAGACACTAATTCTTTTATGGGACATCCAAATTTATGTTGTGATATGGTTCAGTCCCAGAAGGGAGGAAAGGCTGTCCTTGCCTAACACAAGCTGAAAGTCATGTGGTGTGTACTTGGGCTAGTCCAGCAAGATGTCCATGTCATTCAAAAACTCTTAGCGCATCTAGCAAAGCTGTCAGTTATCATCAGAGGAATTGAGGGCTTTGGCCATGTAAACTAAACTATTTTCTTAGCCCTAAGTTATATAAGTACAAGCAAATTATATTGCTGAAGTAAAATTGCCATCTTGGGTTTTGACTGATTTCTATTACTTCACACATAATTGAGGAAAGCAGGCCTTCATTAGTCAGAATTGGTTTGGAAATTCCATTTGTCTCAAGTACTCTGTACTGAATTCCTCTACAGAAACTTTGCATACTCAAAGGGGTGTTTCTTTCGGACTAGGTTGGCGCTTAAACAACAAAAAACCTAAATAAATTGGGATTTATTCAAGGTTACTTTTCTTTTTTCATGCTTTATTCAAACCCAGATGGTTGTGGGGCTTTAGGTTTTTTTCCTTTGGTTTGTTTTGATTTTGGTTTGGTTTTTTTTTTTTTTTATTAGTTGTCATTAATGTTTTCTATTTTTTCTTTATATTTATGCATATTTCATTGTGATGTTTTGTCAACCACAATCTTATACTTAATTTATGTTGGTTAGATTTGATTAAAAAAATAGGTAATATGGTGTTTGGTTTTGCATCTTGACTGAATCACTGTGAATTTGAAATTAAGCCTTTGTTGTTAAAATAACATTTTACTGGATATATAGTCATGTTGTTGCTTCTGCAAGTATTGAATTGGAATCATACTGAAACTGAATCTCAAAAAGATGGGATGCAGCTAAACAGAGTTGTATAAAAATCTTTAATATTTTTAAAAGAGATGGACTATTCTATTTATCTGTTTCTGCAGAACTTATAAATCAACTCTTAAACAGCTTACTGGAAAAAGTAGGCTTGCCTCAGTCCAGTTTAAATGTAAGTTTTCTGCTGGTTTCCACCCTGCCCTTGTCTTGCATATACAGAATACTTTTGGGCTTAAAGACATTCTCCTGTGAAACAATTCAGCTTCTTGTCTTTCATTCCAACTGTCTGCTTAATTCTGCCTGATATACATATATATGTAATACATATGTGTGGGTGTAGTAACAAAAGAATTCCAGCTTGAATTAGTTGTGAAGATGCTCAGCATTTTCTTAGTTTAGTTCTACATGCTGCAAATGCTGATGAGGGTGCTGGCAACAATATGTAACCCATTTCATATAAAATAGAATTGTAATATCAGATACAACCCGGGGAAGGTATTTCCTAACCTTTTCTTTCTTAGGTGGAGTTAATCCCGGAGGTCGAGGGAAACTATATTAATCCCCCACCACTCATTTCTTCTCTTATCTGTGGTTTTGGGTTTGTTGGTTTTATTTGATTACTTTTTCTTTTTTTTTTTTGGTGGTGGATGGTGGAAACAGATTCTCTTAACTTCTGCTAATCCATGAAATTCTAGTAGGATATTCTGTTCCTTGAGCTACATGAAAGGTTTAAATCTGTATGCTAATCCTATTTCCAGAATGCTTTTACTGTGCATTTCTTTAACAATAGCTTGAATAACTTAAATCTCCATTTAAGATTAACTTCATCATAAATTATAGTGTGAAGTTCAGAAAGAAAATAACTCATACAAATAATGGAAGCCAGATTTTCAGTAATACTAATGATAATACATGTTCTTTTGGGAATTATCAAATCTCTTTTAGTTATTGAGACTTAGACAGCTTTAATTAACAGATCCAATGGATCTCTGCTGGAAGCATGGTGCAGTGGCATCTCAAAGTCAGTTGCTGGAGTGCAGTGAGATTGGAGGGAGGGAAGGAAAGCAAGGGGATGTTTGGTTCCTAAACACTTGCCTTCTGTCTGCTGTCTTCACTGTCGAAGAAATTACTGCCTTTGGCCAAAAAGTAATCATTATTAGAGGAAAGAAAGTGAGGGGAAGAGAAAGAAAAATAGAAACCAATGATGACCACTGACCAATAACGATGCTGCTCACCATTGCAAATATGGCATGGGGAGAGAGAAGACGCTCCTGGCTCCTATCTTCTGCTCCACAAAAATCTTGCATCTGGAGCAGGGAAAAACTCTCAAAGATTGTGCCAGTTTGGGTTTGAGGCATTTCCTTTGGATTCTGCCTCTCTGCAAATAGATTGAAGCTAGAACTTCCAACACTATACCTCTATGTATTATTCACACTCAAAACCCAGGTAGTTCAACTGAATCAGAAGTCCTGTTTATTTAGCAAAGTACAAAAACAACATGTGCTGTTCCATGACAAAGGAAGCTGCATCAAACTGAACAAAACAGGCAAAAAAGCAGGGGGAAATAGAGAGAAAAAAAGTGGTGCAGAGCCTTCAGAATGATGGCTAGCAAAGACTGCAGTGGGGAATAAAAGGGAGTCAGAAGTGAATTGAAAGGAAGGAAGAAAGCAAGGAGAGTTGTGTATACCAAGAAGAGACTGGAGAAAGGGAGCTAAGAATACAGGAAAAAAAATTAGGACCTCCAAATTTAATATTATTTCTCAGTAGTTTGGGAGGGTAAAATGAAAATATTCTTTGATTTCCGTGACACAGAAGTTGAAAGGGGCACTTGATCCAAGCAATGGTATTTTCTGACTGTAAACATAACACCTTTAGTTTAGTTCCTGCATTCAGCATATTAAGGATGAATTTTTGTCTTATCACCATTTTCAGAAGCCATGACCTTTCTGTGGTTTCTTTTTTATACCATTGTTACTCCAGTTCAAAACTCTGAATTCCCTTTTTCTAGGATTCTTGTGTGAATGTGTCTTCGTACTATCCAGAATTTTTAGTATTTATTCCTACTTCTTCCTGGAGGCCATTCTCCCCATTTGCAAGCCTTCCACCAGCTTCCTCAACTGTCTTTCCTTTCACTGCAGTTTATTATAGCGGTGACTATGTTGTGTTTGCTGGTGAATGCAGCATGGCTGAATCCATACAGAACTTTACAAAACATCTCAGATGTTTCTTCTATTTGTTCTTACATGAAGGTCTTCTGTGAGTCATATGCCTGTTTATACATAAACTTGCATAAATTTGCACCACTGCTGAGCTGGAGTATGAGAATTACTGGTTTTCTTCTCTGCATTGAGGCTCAAATGATCAGATGAATGTTTATTTTTTTACTATCATCTCTTTTGAAAAACACTATAAAATGTTTTCAGTTTCTTTAGATCCTTGCTAAGCTACCTTTTGATTTATAATTTCAAATAGAATTTAGTAATGAAAGAGAAGTATATATATCCCCCTACTAACAGACCCTAGTGAAACACATTGCTTTTTATATCCTCAGGTTTCTTGTCTCTGCCTTGGCCTATCTCTACTGTTTTATTCCCTTTTAAGTCTGTGGCCAGTACGGAAAATACTTAAATTCATTAGTACTTTTTAAGAAGGAAGGACATAAAAAGAAAAACTTTACTGACTGGCTGACAGCAGAGAGCTGACAACTGCCTAAAGTTCTGCGACATTTCTAAAATAGACTTTATTTTCTTACTTCATTTTTTCAAAGTGAGATTTTTGTGTTTTCATTAGATGTGGTGAGTTTTGCAGTGGATTTAGGCAACTGAAAACTATATTTGCAAAGCAAAAAATGCAATACAAATAAATTAATATTGCCATAGCATAAAATGTAAATTCTTTATTTAATTAGCAAATCTGGAGCAGATAGCTAATTTATTCTAATGCTCATTCATACATTTATTGGCTCCTGTAGAGTTAAGACTGAATTCCAGCCATCACATTAAACCTACCTCATCATTTTCCCATAAGTTATGTTGAGATGAAAAAATTCCATGACTATCATGATGTGAAAAAATATTTTATTATCCAGAATATTTGAACAAAATAATCTGAAGTTGTTAGGCAGCAGAAAAAAAAAAAATAATCCTCCTTTTATCTGTTTTATGTTCCAAAGAGGATAAACTCCTTCAGTGGCATTATAAAGACTTTCTGTCTACTTAAACCAGTGTAGCTTTCATTTACCATCAGAAGAGGCACAAACTGGTTATTTTGAGACTCAAAAAATATTTTTTGCGGTATACCTGAAAAGAACATTTATTTTTCACTGAAAAGTCTAAATTAAAAAAGCCTCCAAACTGTCTTTCATACTGCTCCCACAAGGTAATTTAGGTCCACAATCACAGGAATCTCAGTGCCAAATTCTTCTTTTTCTCCGATGTTTTTGCTAGAGATTTTTAATATTTTATTCTACATTTCGTTTCTCCTCTTCTCCCTATCCCTTCAAAATAGTGCTATAGAATGAAGCTTCAGAATTGCGATGCTGAAAGTTGATTCTCTGATTAGCTATTGATCAGCCTCAGATTACAGCTGAATACATTTACAATATGCATGAACACTTTTTAACATGGCTATTGGAGAGAAGAATCTCTTGATATCCCTTTTCCTGTCATTTACATTTAGCAGCTCTTATATGTTAATGTAAAAATGGCATATGGCTGTGATAAAACATATAAAAGGACAATCTCTCTTTTTCTCAAAAGCAATTCCACAGAGCAAATGTATCATGCAAATCCTTGTGTCTTGCTGAATGAATGGTCAAGATAATAATAGTTGCCATGATAACACCCCTTCTTCACTTGCTAACTTCCTTGGGAAAGCCTGGTGGCCACAGTCCTCAGGGCTACAAGGAACATGTGATAAAGTACTTGCCTGAAAAGACCAAGATTCCCAGCTTACAGATCTAAGAACCAAAATATAAGCAAACAGCAAGCTGAAGAGAGCAGCAAATTGCCTTTCGCATTCTATTGTTTTTAATTTTGCCCTGAAAAGATTAACTGATGCAATAACAACAATTTTTTCAGTTGTTTTAATCTTTCAGTATATAAGGTAGGTAATATCAATTGAGTGCAATATAATTTTTTTATAATATCTGTCCTAGAATGGGTTGAAGCCAGCAGCCATATAGAAAAGATTTCTGGGCTGGTTTTAACCTAAGCCGTGCATAAGCTAGTGATACAGAGCTGAAAAATTTTGACTACAGCCCTCTCCTATCCTAAGATTTCTACAGCCAGGTATTTTTCACATATTTGCTGCAAAACAAAGGATGATCAGTTTTCCTGGAATTTTAATATATTGGGCAGTTGTTCACAGTGATGTTAGAATGTGCAAAATTAATTCATGTGTGTGAATTTTATTTGGAATTCCTACTTCCCACAGTATCAGTTTAACTAGACCACTGTTGTTTTTTTGTAAAGGAAAACTTTTTCAGGTAAACTCAACATGAAGATAAAAAACGTTATCAGTGCTGAAATTTTTTTTAAAAAGTTTTCAGTATGAATAGAAAATGCAATTGCACTAACGAAGAAACACATACAGGAGGCTTCTAGCTCAACCATAAACTGATCAGAAGCTGTACCAGGTGTGCCCCCAGTTCAGCAAGGAGTCATTAGTAGCTTCCTGAGATTTTGAGCTTCCTTTGAAACATCAGTCATTAAGTACCACTGGAGACAGTAAACTGGACTTGGTGGCCATTGGCCTGCTTCACTGGGAAAATTCTTAGATTTCTTGTGCTTTGGTCAGTCCACATTATTCAAGGTTAATTGTCCATTCTGACACTTCAAGCTATTTTTAAGCTTGCTGTTTCACTGGAAACTACACAGCTTTGGGATTTTCTGATTTAAATGTCAGTGACAAAGAAAAAATGCTGTTTTTTTTTTAATATTAGTTTCTGACTGTGCTTTAACTACTACATGCAGTAGTCCTAATTATTGGTCCCCCTCTGAGACATGCTCCCTTTCCCATAATTTATTGCCAATTTGATTGACTCTTTTGTTCAGTCATCCAATTAGACAAATCTGCCAGAGAGGGCCGGGTGGAATGACTGCACTGCATCTGCTAAGCCATAACAGAGACCTATCTATGTAGGTCAGTCTGAGGCATCTGAGAGGAAGTATGTAAAATTCCAACCATGAAATGTCTACCCAGAATGGCTGCAAAGCCAGGCATGAAAAATCTTGAAGCAAAATACTTAAAAAGCTTTTTTTCATTTTACAAGCATTTCTCCTGGATACTGATATCCACAAGGACCTTCCGAGACATGAAAGGCAGTTCAGTCTCATTTCTTCTACCTCAGTTGCCCTCTTGTTCTCCTAGTTCTACTGTTATGACAGAAAAAGCAACAAGTAGTCTGTTTTCCTTGTCAGAACTGGTTCTGTGTAACTGGAAGAGTAATTGGTAGTTTATGTCTAGAAAGCACCATGCCTACTGTTTAATTCTGCTGCCGTTTGGATGATCTCCTTGGTATGAGTCTCTTCTCACTTACTCATAGTGCACAGTACTACTTGTGCTTATTATTTGTGTGTAAATTCAAAGTGGGAGGTCTCTGCAGGTAATCAGGGTATGTTCTGAAGAGTGAAAGTAAGACCAAGCAATAATTTAGCCTTGTTTTATTTATCTACAGTTCAGTAAATCTGCTCCCCAGACTCTTAGCTTATGAAGGACAGAATAAGAAAACATCTTTCCTCACAGAAACTAATGTTAATTCTTGCTAGGCCATCTGAATAACCAAGAAATCATGTCCAGTGACGGGGCGGCCTCAGTTGAAAAAGTTACTGCTGGGAGTGACTTTAACAGTGACTTTGACAGAAGGAAAGATTACACAGTCTAATCCTTCACCACATATCTGGGGGATGTACTCATTTGTATTTCCTTATTGAAACAGAAAATAATTCAGGAGTAGTACCACTAAAGAAAATACTGATTTCCCTTTGGCACCATTCTTCAGTATGTAAGGATGAAAAAAAAATTCAAAAAAAAAAAAAATTGCCTTTCTGTAGAATTCTATCAATAAAATCTGGACTTCAGGGTGGTTATAAGATTTGCCCCAGTTTAGATGGCATCATTACGTCTTTATAACTAGATCAGGCATTCTAGGGCTATGAAAATTAGTACAGAATCAGTTATATATTCTCTGTTAAGATCTTCTTTCAAGCTCTATGTCAAGCTGTATTTTACCCAATAGATGTTTTGAGAAGGGAGACTGTAGTCAAAGTAAGTTCGGGAGGTGGCATCTGCAGACAGTTGGAGAGGCCTGAAGAGCTCTTCAGTATAGAAGACTGTTGTACACTGAAATCCGATAAAGTGTTCTCAGGCAGGGAACTTGTCAACCAGAAGTAAAATCTAGATGTTTAGGGCTGAAAATAGTGAATGATCTCTCTGAACAAAATGAGTTTGAGAGAACACTGACATCTGAACATTGTTTCCTAATAGGGAAAATGGTAATTTTTTTAAGGCAACCCAACAAGGAAGGCAAATAACTAATCTTCAAATCAGAGGATGTTAAAAGATGGACAACAAAAGGAAAGGAGGATAGCGATTTGGGCTTCAGTTTGTTTTTTTTTTTTAAATGCTGCAATTGATAGGAAGCATACTAGAGGATGCTCTGGAAGGAAAAGTGTTTTGAACCTTGGTAACATTAATCTGAAGAGCCTTGCAGCCTAGTGACTAAGCAAAGAAGTATTGCCTGTAAGAACAACTCAGTTATAAGGAGTTATATCAGCAGGAGAGAGGTAGAATTTTTCATTCTACTGGAACAATGTGATCTTTGTCTGAATAAAGAAGTCCATTATTTTGTGTTTATCAGGAGTAAAAACTGTATGAATAGCGAGATTTTGAGGAAGACTCATATACATAATGCTTACATCTGCACCAGGACAAAATAAAAGACAACCAGTTTATATCTCAGCATTATGAACTACACCAGCAGAGTTTGTCTAATTAATACTAGTTTTTTCAGTTCAATACCAGATCTGAGCATAATGCTAATTTATTTTACAATATCTGATCTTCAGCTTAGAGTTTAAAAAAAATCCTTCAGTGGAGCTCTTTTTTAGCACTTGCAGACTTGGAAAGAATGAAATTAAGACATTAATTAAAATTATGTAAAATTGCACAATTTTCTGTTAATAAGATCATTTCTTGAGTATTTTTCCCACATCTAGTGCAGTGTTCTTCAACTTTGTGGCCCTGATTTTCCTCAGGGAAAGTGCAGCAATCTATCAGGAGCAAACAGCTTGTGTTTAAAGAATACTGAAATGTTTATCGGTCATTTTACAAAGGGCATAATCAATATTTATTCCAGTCACAATTAAAATTCTGCAAACACAGGGCACATCATGTCCTTCTGAACCCAAGTAGGTTTTCTTTGTACCAGTGCAATTTTATAAACTGTTAGTTTAGCTGGCTAATTATAAAAGTAACAAATCAAGCTGTGCATAAGAACCAGTTTCTTGATAAAACAAACCTTGACCTTAGCTAGGAGAAGCAGCAAGAGCAGCAGATATTTTCTGCAATAATTAATCAAATAAATAAAATAAAAAATCTCTAGAGGAAAAAAAACAAGCCAGCAAACAAAACCTGACACCTTAAGTGAAAGCATCTCTAAAACTCAATGTTTAGGTGTCAGCAAGAATAGAACGTTCATAGAAAAGGAAAATCACAAAAAACTATGGCACCTGTGCTAACAGATTTTTTCATTTGTATTTCACTGACCTCAGAGAATGAAATTCTATTCATAAAGCAGTTTACAGAACACATTTGGGCCCCATCACTAATATTAAATTAATCACAAAATTAAATTATTTAGCCACAAAATAGTTTTGTTTTGGGTGAGGTAGATTCTGATTCTGATCTCATTTACAATGGTTTTACATCAGTGTAATTTGATTTCCCTGAAGCTTATGTTGTATAAAAGAGAAGAGAACGTGGCTCATATTTTCTGCATGGTCATAAATTGCACACAATTGAAAAAAGAGGAATTTCTACTCTGGGAAGAAATCCATGCAAATGTATTTTGCTAAAATCAGGCAGCCTGTTTAGATCGTGCTATTTATATATCATTTTTTTTTTATAAGCTTAGCTCCAACCAGAAAAAATATTAGATTTCCAGTGCAAATGACTCCAAATCAGCCAAGTGATTCAGTTTTGTTAAGGAATCTTATGACAAAATGAAAAAAATAAGAATTATCTATAGAATTTATGAAAGAGTAATATCTTAATTAGATAATGTCATTTAAGGATATTTGTATTTGTTTAATACAGTATGACTCAGGTATTTATCAGTAGTCAGAATAGAAAAGCAAGGTGGATTTCCAGATTGGTGCAGAGCATCTGACTAGTTAGGACTAGTTAAAATCCTGGTTTTTGCATGAGACAGGGAAGAATGGTTATGCTGTCTGTGTCAAATTGCTCCTCAATTTTAGTCAGCTCTAGCCATGTTTTAGCTGGTTTTTACCTCTCTATTGTTGCTAAAAAAGCCTTCCAGTTAGCAGAACATAAATGACTGCCTACAACCCTTGCAGTGAAGGATGGAAGTTGCAGAATCCTACAAAGATATCTGGAAGAGTGCAGCCTTGTTTCCTTTTTTCTCCTCTCTTGGAGAAGAGAAATTTCCTCTTGGGTGCTTGTCAGCTAAGAAAAATGGTTCTACACAGACCTCTGCAGGGGCTCAGAAGTCCCTTTAATCTGTCATGCATATAAACATACTGCATTCAGTGGGATCTGGGTTAAATTAAATGAGAAAAAAAAAAGGAAAAAAAAAAAAAAGAAAGAGAAAAAAATACTTTGGACAGAACAAAAAGAATTCAGTATTTCCTGTGAAATTTTTGATTATTAGGGAGCATAGAGCATCTTGGGCTGGTTTGTAGTCTGAGAGTGCTTCCGGTGAAATGTGATAAGTGGTAGATCCTGCCATTGTTTTGTGCACACAAGTGCTTCTGTAATCACTGGCATGCTTATCAAATGACAAAAATTTACTGAACTGGCAATCACAAAACAGCTGTAATGTTAAGTACCAACAGAAAGTGTAGAATTTGATGTAAGACTTTTCTGTTCAAATTAGAATTGATCTGGACTTAAAAGCACTGCCTGATTAGTGAAAACATCCTTATGTGACTCAGATCAACAACTTACAGAGCAGAAGAGAGTTTCTTTTGCTACTAAGGCAGCAGAAAACCAAAATGAATCCTTCAGCTTATAAGACTTCTCATTTTTTGATATTCTAGAATAATATTTTCAGGGGCAAAAGGGACTCTATCAAGGGTCTTAGGGCTCCAGTTTTGCAGATATTGAGGTTTTCATTAATGTGATTTAAAAATAATCAAGTATAATCACTGGGGGGGGGGGTTATGCTTACAGTCATTTTTGTTGTATTATCTGCATTTTTTAGAAAGTACTTGAGATGTACAAGAACTCTAAGTATATTGGAGAAGAACTAAGAGAATATTGTTTTTAAAATATAGATGAAACTAAAAAAATATTAAGTATCCGTGGTGAAGCAGAACAGCTCATACAGCTTATTTTACTCTATACGAAAAGTGGTAATGAAATGAGAGATTTTAAATAATATGAAATAAAAATCTGAATATAAAAATAACTTTTAGCAGCTATTTAGTTAGAAGAATCACCTACAAACTCATAGTGCAAAAAAAGACGTGGGGGATGTCAGGTAGCAGATTGCACCCGAGTCTGTAATGTGCTGTGTCTACAAGATAGAGCTAGTTGATGGGTTTATGCTTTGCAAATGCAGAGGTGAGTGGCCAAAGAGCAGAGAGGTAAGTAAGTCATCCTCTGCTGTTGCTCTGCCACAGACATACGGAAACCTGACTCTGTTTCTTGATGCTGTACTCCCAGAAATGTGGTGATGAATGGGAAGGAGGGAGCTCAGGAAAAGACACAGAAAATCTTGAAGCAAACAGCTTATGATAAAAAATGAAAAGAAACTGAGACATAAAATAATTTGGCAGTGAGATGCCTTGAGAGCAGGTGGTGGGCATAAAAGATGGTGACCTACAAATATTTGCTGATTAAATTGAAGAGTAAATACTCATTGTACTGCATAAATACTTCTGGGGAAGGGTAAACAACTCCATGGGGTGAGAAATATTCCAGAAATATTTATAAAGCAACATTTACCTTACAGATATCAGAGGGTAAATATTTCTGGGGTTTAAATATTCCATAACAAAATACTGTTGTTTGCGCTGCATAGAACAGTAGCTAGGACCAAATAAATTAAATAAAACCCGATTATTTGTCAGGTAGAGCAGCAGCATGGCAATACAGAAATCTCTAAATCCCAACATGTTATGGGGAATTTCCTACACAGTCTACTCAAGAATATGTCTTCTGACTTGAACTCCATTTTGATATAAAACCTAAGCAAAAAAGTCCCAACAAACACATAAGGAAATAAAATCACTTTGTTAATTAACAACCAACCCCTATTTATCTGCAACAAACTTGGAAACTGGCAAAATACTGACAGCAACTTAATTTATGAGATCCTGATTTTTATACAAAGAATTAACCCCCACCATATACAGTTAAACAAAGTAACTCTAATACTGCCTCTTGTCCAAGCACTCTTATTCTCTTTAGTACTCACTAACATTGTAAATTCCCTTCATTAATGTGTCAAGGCATCCACCATAAGCATAACATTAGGTGAAAGTAAATGCTGTTCTTCTTCACTTAATTGTGGAGATGACATATCACTCTAGGGGTCTCTAGCCCAAGACACTTGCTTAAAGCATAGTGAACCAAAGTGATTGCCATGGGCTGTGTCCACCCAAGTTTTGAATATATTCAAAGATAGAGGCAACCTTGTGCACTTTGTGTAGGTGAAGTAAAGCATCACTAAAATCTCTCTCATATGTTAATGATGAAAATTGATTCTTGCTCCCAAACCAGTAAATCACTGCTGGTAATTCCACAATTGTTTCTCAAGTAGATGTCAAGGTTAAGCATCTATCTGACCTCATACAGCGAGATTTTAGAATTAATCCAGAAAGTGGGACACTGACACCCTCAATTTAGTAGTCTTATAGTCTGAAAACGAATTTTCTGGAACACTTGGATCAGAGAGTGCAGCAGTCTTTTAGCTGTTAAGAAAACCAAAAGTATGTATTTGTATTGTTAGAATGTGCTTATTTCACACACAACTCTCAGTACTGAAAACCCATTTGAATGTAAAAGATTCACTGAAGGAAGAGTGACTGAAGAAAGAGGTTACTGAAGAATGTGACACTTCATAAGATATCTTTACTACCATCTTATTCCAGCTCCTATCCTTCTTTCTACTAGTCTTTTAAGATTAGTCCAGCATATGGCCTTGTAGTTTTAAAAAAAGTATGTGACATTTTTCCATATAAATCTTGCTGGACCCTTTGGAAAGGAAAATGTTGCATAGTTTGCCATAATAATCAGTTGTTACTTTCCCCTTTCCTTTTTCATTACAAGGAGGACTAGGTTTATCCAATTCTAATGAGCTTTTCCCCTGTTTTCTCCTGAAGCTATACCACAGGCAAGGAGTTGCACGCTGTGTCATCCATACTGGTTATTTTACTTTCTTGACTGCCTTATAATTCACAGCTAGCTCTTCATGCTTACCCAGAGGCAAAACTTTCAGATTCTTTCCTGAGTTTCTGCTGTTCCAGCATCTTTCAAATACTCAGAAGCATTCCTACCATATTAACTATGCCTAATGGGACCATAATTGGGTCCCTAAAAAGGCAGACACATTTCCTTCTACTGGTATGTCACTATTAATGGATGCCACATCATGTTCAAGATCTCCAGCAACTTGGACAGCTCTTTCTGCTGACTCCACAATCTGCTGTTTGCAGGCTGTAATGCAGTGGTTTGATAATCACTGCTGATGCCTCTGCCAGGGCAATCAAATAAGTGCCATCACATAGAATCATAGAATAGTTAGATTTGGAATAGACCTTAAATATCATCTAGTTTCAACCCCCCTGCCATGGTTCAGGACACCTTCCACTAGACCATGTTGCTCCAAGCCTCATCCAACTTGGCCAACACTGCCAAGGATGGGGCAGCCGCATCTTCTCTGGGCAACCCATGCCAGTGTCTCACCACCCTCACAGCAAAGAATTTCCTCCTAATGCCTAATCTAAATCTCCCCTCTTTCAGTTTAAAACTGTTCCCCCTTATCCTATTACTACAAAACCTTGTAAAAAAGTCCCTCCCCAGATTTCTTGTAGGCCCCCTGTAAGTATTGGAAGTCTGCTATGAAATGCTCCCAGAACCTTTTCTTCTCCAGGCTGGACAAGCCCAACTCTCCCAGCCTCTCTCCATAGGAGAGGTGTTCCAGCCCTTAAATCATATTTGTGACCCTCCTCTCTACTCACTCAAGCAGGTCCATGTCCTTCTTTTGTTGAGGGCCCCAGAGCTGAATGCAGTACTGCAAGTGGGGTCTCACAAGAGTGGGGTAGAGGGGGAGAATCACCTCCCTTGGCCTGTTGGTCACTTTCCTCCTTTTGATGAAGACAGTATACGGTTGGCTTTCTGGGCTGCATCAAATGCATCTGAAACATCCATTAGTCAACATGCTAGAGGGAAGCAATGCCATCCAGATGGATCTTGACAGGTTCAAGAGGTGGGCCAGTGCAAACCTCATGAAGTTCAACAAGACCAAGTGCAAGGTCCTGCACATGGTCAGGGCAATCCCAAGCACAACTACAGGCAGAGGAAGTCTTCTTAGAAGCAAAGAATGATCTCTGAAAAGTAGGAGTTGAATGCCTACCAGGACCTCTAAAGTTAGAGTCAACAAAGAATTTGAAACTGTTTTAGAGTGGAAGCAGCTTAAACTTGGCAAGGTAGAAGGGCTTGAGGAATTACAAAGGTGTTTCCCATCTCTAATATCTATGATTATATTATACAATGACTAATCTCACTTTGCTTTGATATTCTCTCCTGTAACCTGTTCCATATGCTTATTGCCCTTTCAGTAATGCCATTTGCTAAGAATCGATGGCTCCCTCATCCACACTAAACACTGCAGTAGGGTAAACTACATTACTTCTGAATCATCTGCAATAATGGATTGCGAAATCTAGAGCTGAATATCTCCAGTCTGCATAAGTTCTCCCTCTTAATTCCATTTGTCTCATTTTCAATTAAATCACCAGTGTGTGAAGCGGGGTGCCAGAGAATAGAAAGGGAGGAAAATGGAGTGAAAGATGTGTTTTATGAACCAGCTGAACATTGAATTACAAATTAAACAGGTAAGGGAGAGAAAATAAAATAAGGGTGGAAAAAAAATTAAAAAGCCTTAGCACTGAAGGAAGGTATAGTCAATGGATATTAACAGGAGGGTAATGAACTTTTGTTTTGATATCCTTGAATCAAGTCCATGATATGGATGCTCTGATTAAAACCCATTTAGATTTTTATTGCTACAGACTGCAAGAAATTTTCTGGTGACTCTCCATTTTTCTCTGGGCAGATGTTGTGTATACATCACAAACCCCACCGTCATCATAATTGGCAGCCTTGTTGACAAGCTTCAAAGAGATGCCAAATCACAAAGAGTTGTGGAGACTCAGCTGCCCAAAATGAAAATCCTTAATGCACTTTGTCATGTATAATTGTGCTAGAGAGGTGCCAGGGATGTGCTATCAATATCAAGTAAAATGCCAGCATATGCTAAAGGCCTGGAGAAAAGGGCCAGATCAGACACCCTTATAAATGCTGCACAGGAGGTGGGATGGAGCCAAAAATATGGGGGGAGCGTGAATCAAGAGAGAGAATACTTTGAAGGAAAATTCTTTATCAAAAATATATATCTTCACTCTTGTAGCTTTCTCGGGTGCCAAAAGGTCCCCTTGTATCCCTTTGATATATCACAGGATGAAAAACCCACCCATGGAATGTAATTCAGATAAGTCTGAGTAGGCAGAGAGAAAAATTTCAGGATTAAAGTCCCAGAAGGAGAAAGGAACAAAATTCTCCAAACACAAGTGATGGCAAAGGACTGTACGAGAGACCTGAGCAGGTGACAAGTAATGCTGATTAACATAGTGCTATTAAACACAACAAAAAGGATTAAAAAATAAGAAAGTTAAAGACAGAATAAATAGTGGCAGAAACGGAGGATAAGGCAAGAGAGAGGGAAAAATACAGATCAATATAATGGAAAAGGAAAGTGGCAAAGAGGAAAAATGCAAAGAGTGGCAAAGGAAAACAAGAAATTACATAGATTCAATGGGGTTTTTTTTCACTGTTGCCAAGTTTGCTGGGTAGACTGTCCAAAGGTACTGCTTGCTGCTGCACCTCTTGTTGCTATGATGTTTCTTCTTCAATGTGAAAATATTACTGAAATCCCACTCCCACTACTTTCACAAGCATTGCACATGCTATCACACATGTTGCCTAATTGCTAAATGTGCTAAATGCTCTCAGAATGTTAATGGACAAGTAATGTGTGTAGGAGAGCCCATTTGGTAGATTAGATTTCTTAATGGACTTTCTGGAAGCATGAGAAGTCATTAATCTCCACAGTAACGCACTGTCACCTGCTGCTGTGGTTTTCCAAATGTCATTTACCAACACAGCACTTTTTGTTTGTACAGTGTTGTGTCCATTTGGGGGTGGGGTTGTGAGATGTGTGACTTTTCTTACTGTTGCTTCTGCAGGAAGAGATATCTACAATTCCATACAAAATATGCACACTTTCCTGCTTAGGTTATATCAGGGGTGCAGTAGCTGTTATCCCATTCTTTGCAATTTTTCAGGTGACTTTAGATTGAAAAAAAAATTCTTTCCTTTCCAGTGTCTGATAGTCCAGTCTCTACAGCCATGTAATGCCTGAAGCTTTCACCAAAGGGTATCCAGATATCCTTCATTTGGCCTCCAAGATAAGCAAACTCCTAACTTTCTCATCACCTGCTGAATTCAATGAGAGTTTGACGGTTACACAGGACTTTCAAAAACCAGTCTAATAGTTTAGGCTTAGTACAAGACATATGTTGGAAAACTTTGGTGTTTCGTAAAGTCCTCGAAATTCCTTCAGTAAGTTAAAAAAGATCCAATTATTCTTTCCGATGTTGTTCTGATCTGTAATATGTGAAACTAAAATTCCTTCAGTTCTAGTATAGGTGTAGCACTTGATTTGAAGGCATTCTTGGAATTGACTGCATGTCGCACACTGCGTGTTACAGTTCTGTTGCTCCTTTTAAGCAAGAGAACACTTTGTCATATCTGTGTTTTTAGATGGAAGAGAAAAAATTTGAAGCCAGATAGACTTGTGAATTCTGAGCCAGTGTTGTTCTAGGCTTGTGGTTGGTGGGGTTTTTATTGTGTATGTTTTGGTTAGTTGGTTGGTTTTGTTGCTTTGTTTTTTAAAAAATAAAGAAGAAAACCAAGATGATGAACTTCTAAATTACATTTCTGCATTTGTATCCAGCTGAAGAAGCCTTTTCTTTCCTATCCAAAATGGAATAAAGTTGTGACAAATAGAGTCTGGAAAATACAGAATAGAACTTTTAAAATAGAATAAAATATTAAATATTGCAGTCTTTTTAGGGTGTACTGACATGATAGTTAATGCTGGGAAATATGCTGAGACAGGAGTCCAATATGAATATGTTGTTTCAGGATTCTAGTTATACAGAAAAAAACCTCACTTGAGTAGCTATCCTGCCTTATTATGGAGACTAAGGCTCATGTAATGACAGTGCCTCTGTGCATTTGCCACCACATGGTTTTGGATTCCTCCCTCTTGGCAAATTCTGGCAACATTGGCAAATTGTGGCATATGTTGTTAAAGAGTAGAGGCTTCAGGGATAGATCATTAAGCACTTATGAATGTTATAGTACTTAGGAGACAGAGCAGAGAGACCCACACATCTCACATGCAAGAGCAGCTGCAGCAGAAGCTCATCCCCTGATAGACAGAAGCAAATCTGCATATGAGCATGGCTTGCATCTTCCTGTGGGGAATCCCATAGACAGCTCCCTGGGACGCACCAAAGTCAGTGAAACATAAGGCTCATCTCTGCATGAAAAAGTTTCTTTACTCCATGGAAATGCTTGCTAAGGATCCAAGTTGGATTCAGAACAGATTGTAAGGGAAAAGTGTTCTTTCATCTCTGCTCTTGTTTGGAGCGAAAAGTTTTGACTACTGCCATTTCAACATTACTTGATATATAATGAGTTAATAAATGAGGACCATTTGTAAAATTAGATTTCTTTTGTTAAAAGTGCTGGAGAAGTATTTTTAAATGGTTTTACTTTTATTTTTCAGCTTAATTTTGCCTATTTGGAAGAGTATGTGCTTGCAGCTAATGACAAGGATAGAACTGCTTGCCTGCTTGCCTGCTAGCTTTTATTGACACAAAGCCATCTAATGACGTGCTGGTTTTCTTAATGGAGAGGACAGGAAAGTTCCTTACCATTATTTTAAGAAGTGTTTTCTTGGGCAGTCTAAGGCAAGCAAAGAGGAGTTTTCAGCAAGATGCATTTAAAGTCCTTTTTCTGGGTCAAGAAAAGGGAGGGAGAGACTGAATGTGTATGGTTGTGGCAGAAAAAAGACAAGTTCACATCTGTTCTATGGCAACTTATAGAGAGGAAACCTACTGCATGGGGGCTGGGTATATTTCTGTTTTTTCTCAGTTACTGAGTAAAGATCTTGGCAACTGGTAGGTCAGCCACCAACTGTGTGAGAGATACTGCATGAATGATTTGTGCTTGAGCAATGATCTGCTCCTTGCAGATCAAGAGCTTGTGTTACAGATGGAATTACATCTCTGCTGGGACTCCTGGCACTTGAATATGGGTTACATAAAAGAAGCAAGCTGTTTTGTTCTTTACCCTTGAAAGAATTTGATGAAAATATCAATATTCTTCTTCCAAGTTCAACATTTTTGCTGCGTTTGTTTTCAATAGGCCTCTGGTTTCTGGAGACTTTAGGGATAATAAGAAGTCCTTCACTCCTTTTTTCCTTTAAAAGAACAACACATATGCAAATCTCACATGTACAACAGCCCAAAATGCAATTAATATGCTGTATTTGAAAGTTGTTCATGTTCTAGTAGATGAGCTATTCATGCACACCACTATCACATTTTGGGGACATGCCATGATATATTGCTGAATTTATCTGGAATCCATTGAGATGATAGTTTTGTCTAGTAATAAGTACACATCAGGAGTGGTTTTCTTTTTGTGTTGGGTGTGTTCTTTGTGAGTGAGCCTCATGGCCTGGTTTGACTAAGGTTTCTTTCAGAGAAAGTGGCAGCTAGTCTCCTAGTGCTGGATGCTATATTCCTAGTCTAAATCTTTCTCAGAGGGCAGGTATTTTTCTGAGGCAGGGTAGTGAAATAAACCAAGAAAGTAGGAAAAAATTAGTTTTTAATCCATTCCCCAGTCCACTTCACCATACGGACCCCAAACTGGAATATCTGAGCAGTTAGGGGTTATTTATCCTATAGCAAAGTTAGAGGTTATTTAACCCAGCAAAAAGAAAGGCTGTTAACATTTATCCCATGGTAAATGTGGGATAATTTCACTGACATGAGGGTAAAAACCAGCTTGAGCATCATAGAATCATAGAATAGTTTGGGTTGGAAGGATGCTTCAAAGGTCATCTAGTCCATGCCCCCTTCATCTTGTGATATTTAATGCTGGGGACAAAGTAGTTTCTCCTGCCTTCTATCAGCTTGTACATGGCTAAGCGCCATCCGGGACAGGGCACATCTCATCTCTGTGCTTTCACTTACCTGCCTAAACAACACTTTTGGAGCTCATCTCCAGAAACTTTTTACAAATAATTTTGCAGACAAAAAACACTCTATAATTGCTAAGTAGATACATTTTCCCTAAGGTTCTGAACCAAGCACTCAGATGTGTAGTAAAATACTAACTTGTCTTCTGTGTGGAGAATTACACTGTTCAGGGGAACTGGAGTAAGTCTTGTCAAACTACCTGGTTCACAACCTAAGCTGATGTCTTTTGTTATGTGGGGCTGATGAGTTACCCCTCATAAAATGAATGTGAAATGACTTGGCTCTGAGTGAGGGGAACAAGATGCTGAGTGAAGCTCTTAAAACTCCAACCGGAGCTAAAAATCTTTTGTAATTTGAAGAAGAAATAAGAAAGGCTAAACCAGTGTTTCACTCTCAGACTATCAAAAATAACAGCCAAGAAAAAAAACCCAGATAAAAAAGACAGCTTTATTTTTTATGATTATTTGTTCTTAAGCAATTTTCTGTTAACTTGGGCAGAGGTTGTTATAGGTGAAATTGTAGTGATGGCATTTGAGTACTATACTCTGTAGATCTGATATTGATGTGAGTGCATGAAAACCATCTGAAAGCAGCAGATCACAGACAGTGTTTGCATTTGTCAGTTGTAACTGAGCTTCTGCTATGAGATTAGATTTTGAGAAGGAAGTAAATATCTCAGAAGATTTTTAGCCTTTTAGGAGTTAATTCTTCATAAGAAATCAGCATTTGAATAACCAAAAGAAGTCCTTAAGGCCAAAACAATTTTTATTAGAGGTGGATAATGAAAGCACTTTATGGCAATCTGTTCTGCATGCCTTGCTATGTATCTCACTGGAGATAAAGGTGCCAAATCTGGGGCTATCATAGATAGTTAATTACTACAGAAGGGAGCATGGAAGCTTGTTGTTTGGATAAATAAAAAAAACTAAAACGACAAAAGCATGTTGGTTAGAACAATAGGCAATGAAGTACACATGAGAAATAACACTTTTTGGGGCTTAAAATGTGGTTCAAAGAAAGTATTTTCTTAAAATTAAAACAATGTAACTGTACTAGGAAAGAGAAGAGATTAAAAAATCCTGACTCGTCCTCAGCTCAAGATTTAGGATAGTTTCTGTTCTTATGAAATTGAGGCAAAAGTAAAAGCTGCAAAGAAAATAATTGTTCTGGGCATGGTAAAGAAGATCCAGCAAAGCTAGTAAGCTCTGTGTTCACTGGAGGGAAAAATATTGTATTCCTTTGCCTTAGTAAGGAAACAAAACAATGAAATACATATATGGAAAGAAATCAATTTCCATTTCCTGTGAGGCAGAGTCATTCTCAGAAAGGTAGCTGACATATTAAAAGTAATCAAGCCAGTAACATCAGAAAGGCTCCTTCCTTGTTTTGCCATAGGAATGCTGTTTAGCATTTCAAATACATTATGGGAAAATAGTGAACCTTTATGATGGTGCATAAGGATGTTAAAATCTTTGTGGAAAGCATTTTATCTGTGCAAAAGCATACCCAAGAGAAGAGTGGACATAGAGAAGTACACAAGTATTTGATTTTAAAAACCTGCCCAGATTACTTTGAAATGTAGGCTGAGATCACCAGAGCTACAAAATAAAATCCTGTAAAAAAGTAATCTAGTGATAGCACAAGGTGTCTGGCATAGCTTATTCTTCACCCCTATAGCCAAAGTACTGCTAGATAGGCTGCTATTTAAAGGCCACAGGATGACGACTGCTAAGATGCTGCAGAAAACATCATTAAAAGGATATCTGAAGGTCAGAGAAGTACTGAAAGATCCCAGAAGAGTGAAGGATATTCGACGCTGTCACCTCATGATACATCATTAAAAAACTACTAAGGGACCATCTCATATGCCAAAAGTCAAATAACCAAATAGAATCAAGGTTAGTGGCTATGGATGGAAGAAAGCTGCCTGAAATGAAATAGGCCTAGAGGTATGGATGGATATAAAAAGCCCGCAGAGCTGAGCTAGGCTGTTCCTGCATATTGTCAGGATGTGTTTTCAGATGCCAGGTAATCAAAGCTCAGTTGTACATAGATATAGCCTTTTTTTTTTTTTTTTTTTAATGAAAATAATTACTTTAAAGTCCCCACTCATGAGAATAACTTTTCCCATCAGTCTAATTGCAAGCAGACACTGTCTTTCCATCACAATAAATTCACAGTGGTTCATTAGCTTCTATAAGACAATGAAATGGATCATCTTGTTAACACTGCCATTGTTTTAAATGGTTGATTTCACTATGTATGTGTTGGAATTTGCAGTATACCTGTACAACAACAACAAAAAATTAATTAAGGAAGTGTTTGGAAGACAATGGCAGAGAGGGAAAAACTAATATTTCCTGCAGATCCTAGATCTAGAGCTTGTCTGAAAGCTGAGAGGTGGTTTAAAAGTTTAGCTTTGAGTATGAAGGTATTGAATTATTAGCATTCATCTGAAAGGCAGTAATAACTTGTTATGTTGCAGTAAATCAGTTGTTTTCAGTTACAGAAAAGGATGATTTGATTTTTCCCCTTACATGAAGAAAATGTGTGTAAAAAAATAAAAATAGGGAAACTGTGGCCTTAGTATTTTCATTATGATCACGAAAACATTCTTGAAGATATAGCACTCTCCTGGTGTTTTATATTCTAGATAGAAATGTTCAAGTCCTAGGGTGACTACTGTTACCTGGCAGGAGGGATGTGGTCATTATTTTGTTTTATCAGCTTTTCTTTCTTTCTCTTTTGCAGGGATTTAAGCACACTGAAGTCTCACTGAATCCTTCAATCCATTTCCCTGGTTGAGGCTGGCAGTATACTCTGTGGATGTGATGGGGGGATTTTATCATGGACCTGGCTCTGCATGAAAATTAGGGATGCTAACTAGGAAAGGACAAAGAGAGAGGAAAAACTAGCATAATATCTGAAAAAGAAATATGAAGCACCTCATCTCTAATTCTCTTTTTTCTTACTTTAATTTTCCTAAAAGTAACTTTATTGATTCAACCATTATTTATTTTTTTTTTGGTTTGCACTTCTGAGAAAGAATTCAAGGTCATTGTTTCCAATTTATACCTTAAGACTCTAACTTTTGCCATAGATATGGCATGTTAGTTTATTATTTATTTTGGAGGATAATCCCTGATCATTGTAAACTCACAATATAGTTCACATGACAAAGTAAGGTTAGTCTCGGGATTAAGTTTTCCCTATTACATAGCTAAAGCTCACATATTTGATTCTGTTCCTTCACTCTATCACTTAGATTGATATTTTTACATCAAGCAGGAAAAACTGCCACTCAGGTTTAAAATAAAGAAATAAAGATATTACTCCTTCTGGTCTTATCTCCTTGCAGCTCCCTCCTGGCTTATGGTCTGTTTTGATCCTATCTGCTCCCCAAGGCAGCTTAACCACACTTCACATAGAAAATTTAGTTTCAGAATGCTGTCCTAGCCCCTATGGGAAGGCTGGGTACTCTGTCATTGACACCAAGTTTGCCTCAGTGTCAAGAAGCGTGCACATATCCTGGGCTACTACTGGCCATGTGGCAACTACTGAAGCCTCCTATACTCTCTTGTGAGACTCCATCAGCTGTTCCACATTATGCCCTCCAGTGGGACATCCACAACTCACATGCTTGAGAGGTGATGCAGCAGCTTGTCTCCTGTGCTGCAATGTTAAATGCCAGACATAGCTGACTGCTTTTTGAAGCCCTGAAAAGTGACTATCCAAAGTGTCAGAGACCCTTATACCACCCCAAAACTGAATGCTTTGTCATGGTCAGCATGTACCTGGTGTTACACAACCCCACACACAGATGTTCTCACACTGACTAAGAGAAAGATAGGAAGGTCTTTCTGAGAAAATATACCTTTTATTGGAACATTAGGAGCCAAGTTCAGCCAGTTTTGCCTCTGGGCAGCAGGTCTTTACTAAAGTGATTAAATTAGTGATATAACAAATACAAGTGAAGGCACAGAACTTCAGCTATACGTGGACAGCCTTCTGTAAAATTTTCTATGGCAAGAATTCCCTGCTTGAAAGGATCCAAACAGCCTCAAATACTTGCACACTCCTCAGAGCCAAGGCCTGTTCTAGCTATCATGTGGATAGTGTGAGTCACTCCCAAAACTTTTAAGATGCCTGTGCTGTATTGCATAAAATAATGAGAGCAAGGCCATGCTTAACAGGTGTTTTAGGCATGCTTCAGGCGTGTCCCAGGACGTGGGGGTGCTTTCCCACAGAACTGGTTAAAGCCTACCTCTTTGCAATGCAGGCAGCTTGTGCTTGACGTAATGAAACACCCAGCCTTGAGTTCATTTGCTTTTGGGAAAAATCCCACATATGGCAGACTAGCCAGACGTGCCTCTGTCACAGGAACACCTGGGATGTGCGGGCAACCTGTTTAGACTCTGCCTTTTGATATCATGTGTATATAACACTGAGTTTAGATTGGTGGCGTGTAGGCATTATTTTGTAGAACACACAGGACTTTGGCCTCTTTCTGTCCTTGTCTCCTAGGCTATCCCACAGACGTAACACAAAACCCCCTGCCTGATGTGCTTTATGATATGTGCTTTCTCTCTACATGATACTATACTCCCAGTCATGTTCTGCTTGTTTATATACAAGACCTCCCACAATGAGGCATCCTTACAGTACTACAAATACAGCCTTGTAACTGCTTCTCTGGAATAGCACTATTTACTAATTTTCCATCTTTTGGGGCTCTTATACACTATGTGAAATGCTAGACACAGGGAATTTACAACAGCCTTCCAGTAAAATTTGAGCCAGAGGAAGACAGAAAATTCAAGCAGTCAAACTAACTACATGGACAGGGTAGAGAGGCAAGTAATGCCAGTTGACTGTGCATGGGATGCCAACTGGCTGCAGGTCACCTGCATCTAGAAAAAGTGGGTACGATCAGCTCTGTTGATGAAATTGTAAATCTCAGCACCTTGAGCAGGATTCCCTAAGTGTAAATTTTCTTTAGTCCATCTCCCAAACAGGTGGATGAGGTGAGGATTTGCTCCTTATAGTCACATCACAGCTGAAGCTCAAACTGCTGTATCTCTTCATTCTCCTTTTAAACATAAGAAAGAAATGGCTAACCCTTATAATTCAAAACAAAAATAATAATTCCTAGATTTACTGCCCAAGAAATAAACAAACCTTTTATTAAATTATAAAAAAAAAAAAAGTGGGCTTTTTCTTGGATTTTTTTTTTTGCAAGTCTCTTGCCTTAGGAACAGTGAGTGTGACTTCAGAGTACTCATCATATCCATCCCATTTTTCCCAAACTGACGTTCATTTCTGTCACAATTTTCTTTTCAGCATGCTTCTATATTGTGAAATGCTTCTCCTTGAGTCTCACAAGTCCAGTTCTCGTTATTATCACGATAACCTTGTCCTTTTAACAGCCCAAAGAGGAAGATAAACATTTTATTTCTGAACACCCCCTTTGTAACCTTGCTGAGAAGATAAACATTTTATTTCTGAACACCCCCTTTGTAACCTTGCTGAGCACAAAATCCTAAGAAAAATATGGAACATTGTCCTCTGGCTGCTTTTTGCATTAGCATAGTCCTGATTTTGTAATCTGGCATTGACTGAGACTGGGGTGATAATAATTCAAATCAAACTTATGAAGCAGTGAGAGTGCCTTCTGTGAGCTCTGCCAATGTCTCAGTTGTTCCCTGTTTTTTATCATCCTTCTATACTTTCATGTGGTTCTGTGTTTTTCAGCACCTCCCACATTTTCACAGTTAATCTGGAAATGCAGTAAGTGAAAACTCAGTGGAATGGAAGAATAGCTGTTGAAAAGCAGAAAAGTTAAAAGCTTCACTCATCTGTTTTCTGCATATATTTAATCTTTGTGAAGGAATTAAGTATTGTGAGGCAAATGAATAGGCCATGCTAGAGAAATACCTTCCAGTTCATATTCATCAAGCATTCTTATCCCTGTGCTCTGATGATACAACTACAGATTCAGTTCCCTGGAATCATCACGGTGTGCATTCAGCATGTTGTGGCAGCCCATGCAGTGACAGAAGAAAGGCAATTTCTGTAATATATTCAAGTCTCTTTAGAAAGCATGCATAGCCATGCTATTAAAAGAAAGGAGGAGGACCTAGGTGGGCTTCATTCTGAAGCTGAGCCATACTGTTTTAGTGTTACTTCAGACTCTGTATTTAATCCACTGTGCCTCATTTTCTCATCATAAAATTGGAATAATGGTGCTACCTTACTTCGCAGGGAGCTTTTGAGGCTTATTTTTTTTGTGGAGGTTATCGAACTGGGAAATTAACAGAATAGTTTCTGTCACTATGATACACCATTATATTATGATACACCATCATAGTGACCATAAAATGTCACTATGATACACCATTATCCTACCAGATTCCACATCCCTTATCAAAACCTGCTGTATCTCTGAAATCACCAGTGTTAGTGGCTAGAATGAAGAATGGTACTTAAGGGTGGGTTTTTTGTTCTGTTTTGTTTTGTTTTGTTTTTTTACTTTTCTCGGTGTTTTAATGAAGTTCTATGGAATTGCTTAAATGGAATAGCCAAAATAAAAAAACCCAGGTGTTAATGCAATGACCTTTTTTCACCTTTCATTCCTTTACTATATTTCATATCAAAGACCTCTTTCTTTCTGATAGAATCTGTGCCTGTTTGCACAGCATCTAACAAAACAGTGAGTTTAAAATGTGAGCAATGAACTGATGGAAATATTTACATCAAAGAAATATTTACATCCCAGTCAATAAAATCTCCTCTCTAAGACAGAATTTAAATAAATGCTGTTCCCAGGAAGGACAAATTTAAATGTAGACTTGAGAATTTTTCCAAGGAGAGGCATAGATGCTCTTTGGACCTTTTCTTTTTTCCTTCTCCAAGAAGGAAAAATTTTGAAGTTCAGGAATGGATAGGCTTGTCGATATTGGGTGTCACCATAAGCAGAAGTGGGTGCAGTTCCTGGCTGTGGCAGGCTCCAGCTGTATTTGGGGCAGTGTATTGCTGCCAAAGAGCAGCTACGTCCCTAGCAGTGAAACTTGCATTTAAATGCAATCTGTTGTACTTATGTGAATGATTGACTGGGGTAATATGAATTGTATTATGTGGAAGGCAGATAAAGAAGTCTCTGTATGTAACTCTCGTCCTTAAATATTTAAGTAGTTAATTTTTCTAATCTTTGGGAATGTTTAGGATGTTACTGTAATAAATAAACAGGCAATAAGAAATTTCTGAAGTATGGGGCTTTGCCATCCTGGTTATCGTTGCTGCAAGCAGTCTGTTTGCTATGGAAATTCCATATCCTAGGGTGAACCGTGATGGTTTTATTTATAGTTACAGTATGAAAGTACCTCCTCAGGTGATAGAATAACCTTTAATAGTATAATATCTGGGAAATAAGCAGCTCAAGCTTATTGGAGACTTTGAATTCTGCCTTGTACCTGACAACTTGGTGCATGTCTATATAGAAGGAATTCAATTTATTTTTCATTCTCTTTTACATTTTGAATTGCAGGTCAGAATTGTTTATCACTCTTCCACTTAGGAAATCAAGAACATTAAAATTATTAGAGTTTGCTGACAGGCTCGGGGAAACATTGAAAAAACACTTCATTGAGAAGCAGTCCTGCCTCTGCAGTTTATATTACCTGTAGGTATTTCCCAGTTGGTTACTGTGGAAACAAATGTCATATCAAAGTGAAAGGACTACATTCCAGGTACAACAGATGCAACACATATGATCTCTTGAGAAAGGCACCACGCTCAGAGAGGGATATTTCTGGCAGACAACTGATATCTGGACTCTGTAGTTTGGCCCATTTATGCCCAACAGCACTAAAGGCTGAGAACAAAGATGAATTTAAACCACTTTCGTGCTTTCCCTTTTTTTTTTTTTTTTGATAACTGCTGTTTAGGACACCTGAAAGTGTCCTTCAAATCATTCCTGTCAACTCACAACCCTTGGGAGCTGATCTGACAAAGAAGAGAGAAGTGACTTTGGCATTACCTCAGCCTTGCTTCCCAGGGAGATTTATCTGCATAGAAAGGATGATCAAGGAGTCAGTTTTGACTAGTTTCATCCTGCCACAGGAGTGGTTCAAAGCAAACACAGGAAGAACTAGTGTTTGTCTTTCTGAGCTGAAAACCTGCTGCTTGGTTCTACCGGGTACTGTTCAGCTGGTGAAACTGATGCGTCGATTGCTTATCCCACAGAAATGAGACAACAGAAACTACTATTAATTCAAGTAGCAAAACAAATTTATCAAGCAGTTTTAGGTTTAGAAGGAAACAAACACTTAATGAAAGGTAAATCTTTCCTTCTGTTAAAAAACTTTGAATGAATGAATTTTGCTGAATGAATGAAATTTACTTAATTTTCATTTTAAATTAATGATTCTTTTAATGTACAGATAAAAATGATTAAAAAGGACATTCAATCAGAAAAAAAACCCAAAACCACCAACTTACACTTCCCTCTCAAAAAGTACAAAAGTACAATAAATATTTTTCATGGGATTGACAGATACATTTGAGGTTAACTTGAAATCTTAGAAGAGGGGCTTGTTTCTGTTAGTAAACTGAAAACAAAACCAAATGAAACAAAACAAAAGTCATAATGGAGAGCTTTCATTCTCCTCTTCCTTTCTTGCCTTCACTAGGTTCTGTTGGCAGGGTGATTTCTTAAACATCTCTGACTCTGCCAGATGATTAAATCCTCCAAACTGGCAATAATTTTTTCTATTGTCTCCGTACATTGAGCTGAAACCCCTTCCCTGCCTTCTCAGTTCCATAACCATCAGATCTTATACTTTCAGATAATATATCCTGTCCTCTGTTGCTTTCATCTTTTTTGTAGCAGGGGCTCCCTGAATTGTGAAATGTACCCTACTAGCTTCAGGCTAATCCTGATCCACCTGAGCAGTATGCACCACCTTGGTCTTTTGGCTTTATGAACAATATAGCCTTAGCTGTAAAACTTGATTATTTTTTTCAAAGATCCTAGAAATTATGCAGTTATAAATAACTATGCAAGTTTTATAACCACAGTATTTTACTTAGAGTATAAGCTCATGGAAATAAAGTCATCCTTGTTTGTACAGTGAGATCCCACCCTATGAGATGTTATTCAGTCATTTGGGCTTTACATTAAATGTAACATTTAAAAGTATGATGACACAGAATAAATTCTGGTTTCCACAGAACATGGAAATGACCATTAATTACAAAGTGTACGCATATAATGGGTTTTCACAATTCTCCATATTATTGCTTTTTTTTTTTTCCAAAAACAGAAGGAAAAATAAGACCTTTTATGACTAGCGAGATTTGCATTACCACTGCTGGCCACAACAAAGAGGTGCAGAGTGCAAAGGTGGATCTCGGGAGTGAAAATGAACCTAATACAAACTTCTTTTTCACCAGTCCTTATAGACTGTGTTTTCAGCAGGATTTGGCATGTAATGCAGAGTCGGAAAAGGACACTTAGAGGAGTTTGGCTAGCTTTGCTATGTGTAATTCCTTTACATGAAAGGCATTAGACTCTCAAATTCTGTCCCAATGGATGAGTTGAGGAAATAGGATTAACTATGTCTTTTCATTTACCGCATATCAAAATTCTTAAACATTAACTTTGGCTTTAAATTTGTCTTTGTGTGTGAGTTGTTTCACAATATGCTTCTGAACACCACAGGAAGAATAATAAATGAAGGAAATAATGCTAGGTCTCTCAGAGAATAACATATCTCTGATGTTTGCTTGATTGCCCTTTCTCCCAAATCACCTGTGTTTGCTATTGTAAATAGTTGTACTGTTCTTAATGGCTTTGTTTGGTATTCCAAACTGATGTTGCATCAAATTATGTGCTTGTTTGTTTGTTTGTGTTCCACAGGAGTTCTCTTGTAAATTAACAACAGTTAATGGGGAGTTAAACTGCTCTCAAAATTGACTATCAAATTCAAACAGTAGGGAAAAAAAAAATAACCTTTAGGGAGAACTGACTGTTACAGAAATATACCCCAGGGATCACTGAGAATGACACATGAGTAATGATGGCCATTGGGGAAAGAAATTATTAAAAGTATTTCACAAATAGCAAAGCCCAAATCAGAGCCTTTTTTCATCCTTTCAATAATAATTGGCTCTCTTTGTTGTACTGGATCGTGCCATCCTATCTATTATTAGCATCTAGAAGTAAATGTAACATTTTCTTTCTGGTTCATTATTCACTATGGTGCTCCTGGTGGAATCATCACTGATGTTGGAAGCAGGAAAGGTAAAGTTATGCACAACAGTCTGTCAACCTGGGTCTTAAAATCTGCTCACTTGAATTATTGTGATTTGGATCAGGTACAGAATCAGTTGCAAATGAATGAACTACAGCCTTGTCAGTACCATTAAGCAAAGCTGGAACTGATGATCTCCATTCTCTAATGTACACAGTTCACTTGTCTTTTAATACCTCATTTTCTCTTGCATTAATTGTCAGAGAGGCCAATACATACTGAAAAATTGCTCAAAAAGTACGGATAGGTCTATCCAGAACACAAAAAACCAAGAAACCTCATCTCAAATACTCTTTAATCGAGAAATCCAGATATGCCTCCAGTACAACATATAAAATTTGCATTGGCTGTCATGGAAGATGAGCACTGATAGTGTCGTGAAGCACTTAAGCCTCATTTTCCAAATGGCAGAGACCTAGAAAGAATTTGCATAATTGAGTAAACTCCTCAGCCTTGAAGCAAGTTAAAAATCTAGATCCATTTGAAGATATATCTATTGCTGAATTAAAATCCTACCTTACATTCAGAAACAACCATGGGATTTTAATTATGAGCATGCTTTTTAGCGTGTGTGCCAGCTTAACTCAGCTACATCTTTCTCAGCTACTGTCAGCAAGGTAAGATTGTGAAAACTATCCTTTTACTTTCCAAGTGAGCTGACATACAGATTTTTTGCAACACTGCTTCAGCTTTCTCGTACATGTAGTTTATAACAATGTATGATACACACTGTATAAAATAAACACCTAAAATGTCTGTAAGGTTTAGTGCTTGAAACAGCAGTCTGAGTCCTGGTTTTAAATTTGTTGAGGAGAGCAGGGATTGAGTTTGGTAGAAATCTCTTCTTCAACTAGAGTTTAAAAAAAAAAAAAAGGAAAAAAGAAAGAATGACAAAATCATCAAAATCATTAGGGTTGGAAGGGGCCTTTGGAGATCATCTAGTCCAAACCCCAAGAGGTGAGATAGAACCATACAAAATATGTAGGTTTCACGTCCAGAATTAGCAATTTGTGCATCATTGAGAAAATTCTTTTTATAGTAATGAATCATAGACATCATAAACTTGACATTAGTTCCACTCCAGACTGTTCTATTGTTCAGCTGCAAAAGGTTAAGTATGAGGGATATATTATGCAAGCCCAAGTTATTGACATAGACAGTATAGTTATACTTTTATTAGTGAAGCATCTTGCAAAGAACAATATGGCAACATGAACAGCCTTAAGAACAGTCCCAAAGTTTTGTCTGGAGGGAAAATAGGTCATTGATCAAATTAAGAGGTTTATAATTCTGATAAAACCTCAAAATATTGCAAAAGTTCATAGTGAGCCAAGTATAAAAGCAAAACCAAAGTTACATAGTGATGTATTTCATATTTGTGTTTGAGTAGGAAACAAATATCTACGTTTCACACTCTTGAATCGGGTAACTTGTTCTTATTCTTTCACTTTCCTTTTCCTTTTCCCTTCCCTTTTCCCTTTCCCTTTTCTTTTGATTTCTTTTTGCAGTAGCTCTGAATAGTTGAAGTTGGAAGGGATATCTGGAGGTCATCTTCTCCAACCCCTGTGTTCAAACACAAACTGATAGTGCTACTAGCCCAGGACCATGTCCAGATGTCTTTTGAATATCTCCAAGGATGAAGAATGCACAGCCTCTCTGAGCAACCTGTGCCAGCACCCAGTCATCCTCACAATAAAAAAGTGTTCCCTGAGGTTCAGAGGAAACGTCCTGTGTTTCACTTTGTGCCCACTGCCTCTGGTCCTGTCACTAGTTACCGCTGAAAAGAACCTAGATCCAACTTTGCATCCTTCCTTCAGGTGTTTATATACATTGATAAGATCCGCCTGAGCCTTTTATTCTCCAGGTTGATCAGTCCCAGCTCTCTCAGCCTTTCCTCATAGAAGAGAGTCTTCAGAGCCTTAATCATCTTTGTGGCTCTTTGCCAGACTCTCATCTCATCTTTCTTTACTGGGGAGCCCAGGACTGGACACAATGCTTCAGGTGTGGCCTCACAAGTGCTAAGTAAAGAGGAAGGATCACTCCCTTGACCTGCTGGCAATACTCCTCAATGTAGCTTAGGATATCATTAGATTTTTTTGTTGCAAGAACTTGTTACTGGCTCATATAAATGATGGCTTATTCCTTTTGCCCTTTCCCTTTTTTTGTTTTCCCGAGGTTTGTTTTTCCTCTCTTCATACAGTTAACAAAAGAACCAAACAAACAAAAAAAATGCTTCCAGCTTTTACAAAGCTTTCAATTCCTTCTCTAAAAAAGCATTGACCTGATACTTAATAATTATCTGAGTAGATTGTTTACCTCTAAGGATACTCATAAATTTCAAATAAGGTATTAGCACACTTCCAGCAGGCAAGTGCTTCAGCCATGTCTCTTACTACTTCATAACACTCTTTGAATAAAATGTGTACTCTAGGCTCTGACTGGTGACTAGATAAATCAGGTGTTCTTAACTTAGGTACCTGATGGATCTCATGAGTCTCTCTTACAGGTCACCTGTTTCAATCTCAGACAGCTTAGTTAACTTCATGAATGCAAGTTACAAGTATCAGTTGACTGTCTAATGGCCTATGGAAAATAACTGAGCTTATTTCAGTCTAGCTTTGAGTGCTTACCTCTCAGAAATGTGGGTACTGCAGAAAATTGCAGTTAGAATCATAGAATCATAGAATAGTTAGGGTTGGAAACGACCTTAAGATCATCTAGTTCCACCCCCCCCGCCATGGGCAAGGACGCCTCACACTAAACCATGTCACCCAAGGCTTGTCCAACCTGGCCTTGAACACCGCCGTGGATGGAGTATTCACAACTTCCCTGGGCAACCCATTCCAGCCCCTCACCACCCTTACAGTAAAGAATTTCTTCCTTATATCTGCCCTAAACTTCCCTTGTTTAAGTTTGAACCAGTTACCCCTTGTCCTATCACTACAGTCCCTAATGAAGAGTCCCTCCCCAGCATCCCTATAGCCCCCCCTTCAGATACTGAAGGCTGCTATGAGGTCTCCATGCAGCCTTCTCTTCTCCAGGCTGAACAGCCCCAACTTTCTCAGCCTATCTTCAT
>WYDI02021036.1:0-14796 GCA_009867235.2 Psittacus erithacus | reverse complement strand
TTCCAGTGCCTCACCACCCTCACAGTAAAGAATTTCTTCCTTATATCCAATCTAAACTTCCCCTGTTTAAGTTTTAAACCATTACCCCTTGTCCTATCACTACAGTTCCTAATGAAGAGTCCCTCCCCAGCATTCTTATAGGCCCCCTTCACATACTTCTCTGGATATATATCACTTAAATGATTAATTTAACAGTCTTCTTTCCTCTGCTGTCCCAATGCCTTCCTGTTTAAGATAAGCAGGCTTAGTGCACATAGAGGGTATTTGTTTTCTTCAGTTTGTTTTCTTTGGTGTAGGAAGAAAAGCAGTCTCATGTTTCTCTTCCCAAATGTAATTGAAGGGGGGGAACTACAAACAAAATTAATTGAAAGGTGGAAAGGTGTAACAGTGATATAGAAAATATATGATAATATGTAGACAGACAACATGAATGTTGAGTACTGATAGCATTATTTGGAGAGCTTCAACAGGAGATAAGGTTTAGCCAATTGCGTCATTTGTCTGTGAGGACATTGTTTCTTTTAATTAGTTAGTTTAGCAGAACTCATTATCCAGCCCTAGAGAAATTTGGAAGAATATTCAACATTAATGTTCATCAGAATTTAGTGAAAATTCCAAGCAGAGAAAAAAACCAAACCTGCAAGTACTTCACTGGGAGAAATTTAGGTGGGATATGGGTTTTATGCAATCTGTTCAATACATCTGGTGAGCAAACCACTACCTACAGTGATAGACTGAGCACAGACTATGCTTTCTCTTAACCTGCACCAATACAGTAAGAATGCAGCAAAAAGATGATGGTACAATGTTTGTGGACACATGATTTTGAGGACAAAGAGCTTTGGATAAATAGGCTGGATTCAGTTTTCTTCCTGTAAAACAAAATTTTTTTTGAGGCTTAGTTTTCTAGTTTTCTGTTTGATTTTTTTTTCCAAAATGTCTAAATTTGCTGTTCATTTGACAGTGCTAGCTAACATTTTTGCATAAGTACATTCAATCAAGAAAACATTTGTGCATTATTTCTGTGTTGTTATGGCTACAGCTGACATCTTTGAGGTATTTGGTATTCATGAAATGGGTGTGAAATAAGTATTTTTTTTGAGTTTGCACACAATTCTGCAGTTACATAAGTCTTTTTTTAATGGTGTTTGTTGGAACATTTAATTCATTTACCACATCAAGTAAGCAGGTATTTGGAGAGAAAAGATAGGATATTCATTCTGAATGCAGTTTCCATGTATGTAGATTCAAATATAAAGTGGATTTTTTGTTCATTTTTAAAATGTTTGTCAGAATAAAAAATAAAATTGTGCCATTACAGTATTTGTGCAACTTTCACTTTCTCTAAAAAAGTAGTATCTGCCCATAGAAATCAATTAATTATTTAGGAGAAAGTGTGCTTTATGATTCTATGATTCTACACTGAAATGTAGATAATGATGGATCAGAATTTTTGGTATGGCAGTTCTGTAGTTATCCTTAATTTCTACAGACTTCTCCAGTAAGAAATTCAAAACAAAAGATGTGGGTAAAACCTTTGTGATGGGAGATGACATCCATGCATCTGTATTAGCGGCATTATACATATTATTTTCCTTATCTTATTGTGAAACATGAGAATTATTATGCCCTGATGCTGCATTTTCTGAGGCTGAATTTCTCTCAGTATGGGTCACCCTGTGCCCAGGGCATGCTGAGTTTTCTGATACAGTAACCCAGCTGTCTCTGCTGCTGACACCTAGCATACCCTCTATCCATACTTTTGGCGACTGCTGTTGCTACACTAAGGCTATGTGTCAGGAAGTAGTTTCGGGATCGCTACATATTTATCAATTCTGGTTGTTACAGACAAAATCCCAGTGGTGGATACTGGAGAGCACATCCGGCTGCTGTTAGGGGGAGGACAAACCCTAGAAAATATTAGCAGCCATAAGACATATCAGTTCATTAACCATCAAAATCTCTTAAGCCACTTTAGTCTTAAGTTCATTTCCAACACAGCCAAAGATAAGTAAAACACTTTTTGTCCTACCTGTGTCCTCTCCTCTGCAGAAATGTGGCACTGGAAGCCTGGGGCTTCCCTGCAGCCTAAACTCAGCTTAGAGCTACCTGCTGTCCCTCCTTCTTCCCTGCTTGTGTGCAGTCCTGCCACCTCCCTTTCAACTCCTCAGCCCTTTTCCTGAGGCATTTTAGCACACTAACCTTGCAGAAAACTGCTGGCTTTCAGGTGAGATTTCTCGGATGTTAGCAGAAGGAATGAGGTTGCAGAGTCATATCAGTACCAGAATTAATGCAACTGGAGAGAACACAGATTATCTAAGTTATTCTGAATACATAACGTGCATGAAATATGCTTTCTTTGAATTACCATGCAGCTCTTAAGTTACATCATTTTTTAATAATGTTTGGTAAAATACTTTGTATAGTAGTCAAAAAAGCAGGTATTTGGAGACAGGCAGAGGAACGTGCAGATAAGGAAGATGAGGCAAGAGGGGAGCTGGCTGGGTCAGATGGGCTGTGTGCTTGCTGTACAGCTAAAGCCAGGCTTCACTAGCTTTCTTAACTGCCTTCAGAGCAAAGGAAAACAGATTGAAAACAGATTAGTATAAACCATGATTGCTATATACCAGAGAATTATGTCTGGTAGTCAAACTCTTGACACCTTCCTTCCATTTAGCACTCACTTGTCTGTATTAGCCTCTTCAGAGTTAAGCTGAGAGAGTCTGAATTTGAAGATTAATCTCCTGCTACAGATGGTCTCCCTAGCAAGGAATTAGTATATTTCTAAGAAGTCTGCTTTTTATACTGTACTCTCCATCATTTAAGGCTGTCAGTTTCTAATGCAGGTAATAAAGCTATAAAAATGCGTTGGTTCATCTTTTGTTGTTTTGTTGTTTTTTTTTCAAAAAGGGCTGCTTGAAATCCCCACCCTGGGTACCATTCAGCAACATTCCCGTTACTAGGAACTTTAAAATGTGTGCTGGTCTGCAAAATAGCACATGAGTGATGTGGGCATTCCTTATATAATTGGTTTTGTGCATACTACAATCTCATACTGGCTTTGCATACTACAATCACATACTGCCTTTAAAATATACCCCCTTGTTGTGTTTCTTTATATCCATCTCTCATCCAGTTCAGCAACAGATATTTGCAGTCATTCTTTACTGTTTATTATTAGAGAAGCAATGAATATGGAGCAGCATCATGTATTTTAACAGTCTTATATTACAGTCCCAAAAGAACATGGGTGTTAATATGCAAAGCGTGGTAGAAAATCCACATTTCTCTTACTAACTTCTACAGATTCAACAGAGCTGACCTGCTGTGTTTTCCTCTTCTTTTATTCCCCCTTTTTATCTCTGCTTAGGTAGTAGTGATCAGAAACAAAACTAGGACTCTTAAAATGGTAATTTGGGCTTTGTTTACTGATGGTGTAAATTATTACTAATTTTTGCCTCTTTTTCTGTTAGCGTCTCATTTTGAATGCTTTATGTGCTTTTATGATTTTTAGATATGTATTTTCTAAAGTATTCTACACTTTGTATAGATCTTTAAAGGAATATTTAATTTTACAAACCTTTAAAGATGCAATTGAATCTCTTTTAAGGTACATACAGTGTGAGTGGTTAACAGCATAAATTAAAGCTGTATATCACAGCATGCCATAAAATTTTCTTATCAGCAGTTCTTGGGAATATAAGATTGATAAGTTTGGTGCTACCAGGTAATGTACTCTTTACTGTAAGTGACCTTATTCTGATTTACCCTTAAGCTAGTCTCTGCACAGAAGTTGTATTCCAGACTTATTAGTAAACTTATTGGCAAATCAACAGGAGTACTTGCATAACTATAATTAGTAGAGATTGACCATGACTAATTCAGTTGTTTAGATTACCCAAGACACCTGAATTACTGTTTCACAGCAACAAACTGAATATTCAATTTCTTGAATCAATGCAGTCATGGGTGCGGTAGCAGATATCCAGATGCCCAGGGCACAATTTGTCTGTTTGCTCCGAACTGATAACCTCTTACTGCACTATTTCTCAAAGGAGTTATTTGCTGCAGCAGCTATTCGTGTTACTCTCCTCTTTGCAAACTAGCTATGTGTTACAATATCCTCCTAGGAGGGATGTTGGGACTGGGGTTTTGTATTCCCAGGCCTGTTGTCATGCCAGAAAGGCTAATTACATTCATGTCAGTGTCTTTGTGAAGAGCCAGCAGTGAATCTTATAACCCATTTAGAGTTTTTTTCATCAATGTAGACATGCAAGATTTCATGGAGAAGGTACCTCATACAACAGCATTTGTGCTCTGGATGTCATCACTGTACATAATCCAACTAATAACAGGCTGCTGCCATAAAGAATTATTCCACCCCTTTTTCACTCCCTCCTACACAGACACTGTTGTCTCCTTTCTATCATATTTAGTAATATTCACAGTTGGGCACGTTCAATCAGCATATTGTTTGGAAAAGGACCCCTCTATCTAACCCAAAAATAAAAGCCTCTCTTCAGTTCACCTTAGATATGCTCTCAGGAAGGGAGAGGGAAGAATCTATTTTACTGCTGCTGTCAGCCAAGGGCCTGAGTTCTGATGCAATTTGGGTAACGTAAAAAGTCACCCTGGGTCACCCTAAGAGAAAAAGACAGAGGATGTTTATAACATTACTGAGTCAAGAAATGGGTAATTTGCCTGTCAGGTATGAGAACTGATCTGGTCTAAGAAGAAGTTTGTGTTTCTAAAGAAGTGAAAGAAAGCTTGTTTTGATTCAGATGGATGGTCAGACTATGGCTGGAATGAAAGGGAAGTAAACTAATTTTAGAAAAAGAGATTAAATCTCTCTAGACTCACTTGAGGGCTCCAAAATGGAAATTAATTCTAAACCCAATTCTGTCTTACCAAGAAAGATTTTTCTTTCGGAGAAAAATTGGGGTATAAGGCATGGGGAAAAAATATAATCTACTGATGCTGGAGAAGTCTACATCATATCTGCTAGATTAATGGATTTTTTTTTTATCATAATGCAAGTAGATTTAGTACCAGTTTCCTCTTCTTTCTTTGTAACTGTGTCAGCTATTTTAGATGTTTTGAATAACTTCTTTTATTTGCATTTTTCTTTAAGCTAGATTGAGGTAAGGAGGATCTTAGAATAACTCACCAATAACATGTTATTCACTGAAGAGTAAGATAAATCTAGAAACCTGGCCAGCTGGCCTCGTTAAGTGCCCAGTTCCCCCATGTTCTCTGGAATACCCAGTAATGTATCACAATATCTAGAAACAGTTTGACCATAATTAAATCATAAACTGACATAAACAATTATGAATCCAAAGATAATTTTAATAGAAGTCATATATGTATCAAAAGTTATCTGGGAAGAAAAATACAGTTCTGTGTTTTCTTTTATCCATATCTGATGCACAAACTTAAGAAGGTACTGGTCAGTAGAGATTCCAAACTGCAGTGCATTTCTGCTATTATTTTCACAGAAAAATAAAAGTTATTTTATGTATGAACTGACATTTATCATTGAGGCTTTCAAGATAGAAACCACCATACAGCTCTGAGTAGTGATAAAGAAGTGAAGCCAAACCAGGACTTTATGTGTGTTTAGTCAGTGGTAAAAAAGGCTTAAGGAAGTGAATTTTGACTGTACTTTAAACTGCCTGTAATCCTCAAGGAGAAAAAAAAGAAAGCAGAAAAACATGTCGCAAAAGCAAAGCCAGTTGAACTGAACAGATATTATTTGGAGGCTGGAAATTCATCTGTCTTTTACTTTGGAAAGCAAAAAATGAATTTTGAAATAGGCAGGGCAAATACTTGCCCCTTCTGTTCTCAGCTTCTTTTTTTTGCCTTTTTTTTTTCACACTTTACTCCCTCCTCCTGTCATATTTCAGTGAACTACAGAGAGAAGATGGGGATGATGGTAAAATGTTCAAGATGCTGAGAAAATTATTTGGTTCTTTTGGACTACACATTAAAAGAGGGTGCTGTGTGATACACTTCGAGGTAATAGCAATGTAAATGGTTTTGGAAACATTAGTGTCCCAGAAGTTGGTAAATGAAAAATGATAAATTTGAAATTAGTAAGTCAATGGGACTATATAGTATACTTCCAAGAATGAGGGGATGTAAGATTACCTTAGAAAATTCCCTATTTCTTACTTAAATATGCTATGTACGTAATTAATATTACATTGTATGACCTTACTGCTGAGATTTATGACAATTTATTAGAATTTGAACAGTAAGATATGCATATTCTGCATGCATTAAAATACAAGATTTACAGATATAGCCTATGCAGAAAAATTACCTCTAATAAAATATAACAATATGTTATTGGTTGATTGTCCATTAAAATTCCTTATCATTCACCAGCAAATGAGTAAAATACATTCCAATGCAGCCTCCTGTGCTTTGCACCTTTTAGGAGGGAAGCATTGCTAAGGGAAATTGTCCCTTTTAATTCAGAGCAAACACCAGCTCCAGCTGGTCCCAGGTTTACTGTGATTCCAAAGCATCTGATCACTTCTAGATTACTTATAGAGGTATATCCAAATCTACTGAAATTTGATATTTTTTTATGTTAGATATCCCATTTCTCCATCATATAACTCTGCCTGAGGAAGGCAAAATTTTGTCATGTGGAGTGATTACAGTGATTGGAGTCCTCATCCAGTATTTCTAGAAAAGGCTTATCATTTAAAATATATCTTATAAATCTGAGGACTTCTAAGTCCTCAGCAGTTTGAGAGCAGGTAGGTTGTCGGCCTCTTTCAGAAATAGGACATTGTAAAATATTGAAGTATAAATCTTCCATAATAACTTAAGATTTTACATTCTTTTTTGGAATTAAATATTTTTTACATCTAGGGTTAAAGATAAATAGGTTAAGTAAACTTACTTTCTTACTGAGCCTTACCCTTTTTCTTTTACTGCTGTTGATTGTCTGAATACTTTTGTGTCTACAGCAGAATTTTGGCAAGCTTTGGCTAAAATATCCATGCTTTTGGCACCGTCATGAATTATAGAATGTACATCTATCTGGAGCTTCAATTCCCTTTCATGGTTTTTTGTCATATTTGCTCCTAACCAGATGATTGCATGCTGACATTTGTCACTTACATACTAAAGGAATTTAAAATTGCCTTACAGTGAGTGTTGGGTGAAACTGGAAAAGTAGTTGTCCTGCAAACAAATCCACTTTTTATCATAAATTTGACATACATCACAAATTAGTGGAGGTAATTTCTATAGTCATAATGTAATCCCTGGAAGGACTGCAGCTGTCTATTCAGGTGCATTCAGTCTCTCCTTGATGGGAAAAATTACCTTCCATCCTTGCTGGATAATTGCCTTTTGATTGAGGTCATCAGAGCAATCAAGTTTGTGAGAGGCAGAAATCATTGCTAGGGTGAAGAAAGAGGGGGGAGGAGGACAGATATTTTAGAAGGGAGAATTAATAAAGAGAATTTGCATGTATTTAGCTGCTTCTTTGTTTGCAGTGATATTTCAAATGATGTGATTATGTAAAATTAGATGGCTGTTAAATATGCCGAAACCCATCTCTAGCTTTTCTTCCTCCAAAAGAAGGGTGTTACTGTGACAGCCCTTGAACAGAAAATTTTCTAATTGCAGGCTTTGAAAAGAGTTCCCCTTTGTGAATGTCTACATCATTTTGGAACTCTGTTTCTTCCCCTGTGTCTGTTAATTGTTTAAACCAATGGCTTTACTATCTTGGATTTTTGCCCTGTGTCTTTAGATCCTCTTGTACTGGAAATTACTTCCACCTGGTTAATGACTGGACAGCAGTACATCTTAGAATGCAATTGATTAGTATACAACTTTCTAGTTCTGTCAGTACAACACTGTCTGTAATGAAGGCAGCAATTGTCTAATCTATTAGGTGACAGTTTCAGTATTGTATTGCTCAGTTGCACTGAAAAGGAATGTTTTGCTTTTCTTCCACAAATTCTGAGGAAAGATCAGAAGATGCATATATGCAATATTTTTTTCTTTTGTAGCTATTGAAGCAGGAAGGGAGGCACTATGTTGCTTTAAAGTATTTTGATATTTTTCATCATGGGTACAAATATTTATGATTTTGTACATAACAAGAAGCTGTTTTTGCTATCTAGAGGTACATGACTCAATTTTGCCAATGGAGGAACATTAGAAGGGTGATTCATTTAATTGATAGTGAAGATATATGGTACATAAAATGCATTACTTTGGCAAATTCCCTCAGGACTTTGGGACGTATCTCGTCAGGTTCCACAGACTTATGTGTGTTCAGGTTCCTCAGATAGTCATGAACCTGACCTCTTACAGTGAGAGGGATTGTACTCCACTGGCCCCCATCTTGCAGTCCATCCACCCCAGAGGTGCGGTGAGGTTGCCAGTGAAGACTGTGGCTAAATGTTATTGGGTACCTCACACTTCTTAACTGTTGTTACCAGCTTGCCAGTCTTTCTAGTTGGGGATTACTCTTTCTGTGACCTTTCTTTTCTGGCTGACGTACCTGAAGAAGTTCTCTTTATTCTTTGTGTCCCCTGCCAAGTTCAGCTCCAGCCATGCTTCAGCCTTCTTGACCCTATCCCTACACAACCAGGCTGCATCCCTTTAGTTTTTACTTTAGAATACCCATCCCTGCTTCCACTGCCTGGGCATTACCTTCTTGCCCTTTAGTTTGACCAGCAGGTCTCCACTCAGCCATACCAGTCTCATGCCTTCCTTTCCTGATTTCTTACACCTGTAGATCAAGAGCTCTTGTGCTTTCTGGAAGGTGTTCTTAAAGATCTGCCAGTTCTGTTAGGCTCCCTTGTCCCTGAGGGCAGTTTCCCAGGGTGTCTAATTAACTAACTTCTTGAACAGCTGGAAGTTTGCTTTTCTAAAATTTGGGTCCTGACTTTACTCTTCGCCAATACAGATGAGAGATTTATATTCTGTGCAGCCTGATGTCTTTATTTCTGACTGCTTTAGCGGTAAATGCAAATTCTGGCTGCGGAGTTAGTATTTCCCTCATACATTTAACAGGAACTGCGTCCCAAAGACAGTAAATGCCACCGATTCTTTGGAAACTAAGTCTCTGAACGTTTCAACTGTCATGTAGAATCAACTCAGATAATCCATGCTCAGGCTGGTAATTTTGCTGTTGCTGTTCAGTGAAAGTTCAGAAAGTTAGGGGTTTTGTGCATAAGTGTATTACAGTACATTTTGGATTGCAAATAAAGCTAAATAATTTGTAATGAGGCTGGACTTACGGAAGACACGGAAACAGTTCAGGGAAATTTTTTTCATGTTGCTTCAGGATGAGATTACATGATAAATTTTCATGAGCCTGCTCAGAGATATACAATGAAGACAAATACAGTGCTCTTGAACTGGCATTGAATTAACATGAGAAGGGGAATATACTTTGGAGAGTCATGAAGAAAAACCTGTGGAGTAGTATTTCCTTTTGTTCTCAAAAATGTGTTTCTATAAAATGCATACCTTAAAACTGGAAGCACACAGTATTTCAAATGGTGTAATGAGTGGCTATATATTTTATTCATTAAGCTGCTTCGTTATTTGCAGTGATTCCATGGCAAACATTCTCTAATAGGAAAATTTATGATTGAGATATTTCTATTATTCTTACTAAATAGGTGATCTAAATTTATAGTCTGAATCTGCAGTTGAACATATTAAACATGTCAGAATTCTTTTAATTTTTTTATTTTTTCACAGAAGAGGTTAACAAAAGCTGTCAGTACTCATCTGAAAACAGAGCTAAAAGGAACATCCCAGGAATGCATTGGTTTGCTGATAATCCTGCTGTATGAAACCAGAATGCATATTTTCATGTGCTAATCCTATTTACAGGAGACGAAGTCCCATGCTTCAGAGCACTGCCAGCCATGAACCACTTGGTGTTTGGCACAATAATACTGCTGCCTGGGCAAGTGAAGCATTGTGTCTTGCTCCTGTAAGTAAACCAGTAAAATTGGCTCTGCTTATCACACCTGGGATTATGGGATGCTGCACACTTTCAGGGTCAACATAGAATAATGATGGTGAGCAATTTCCAAGGTACTGCCCAAACTCTTTAGAAAGAGTTTAGAAGAGTTTAGAAAGGCTCTTTAGAAGAAGCATGGTCTGAGTTTGTTCTGAGGTAGACAGAGCACAACTGCCAGAGAAAATATTGGATTTGACTGAAAAACACAGAAGAGATCATGGTGAGTGACGGTGGGAAGAAAAAAGTGTTTGAAAGTTAATGGTGTGGAAATGAGGTAGGTTCACCAAAACTCTGCATGTAACTGAAGGGAAATTGTTGCTGATTAACACTAACTGTGGCTGAATGTACAGGATGCTCAGTTGGCTGCTCCTAAGAGGTTTCTTGCTGCTCCTTCAAGGCAGTTAGAGTTAGTCACTTTTCATTCAAGTGGATGAACCGCTATTATAAGACTATCACAGTTTGTACAAGTGGAAAACATAAAGGTTTTAGGAAAATAAAAGGAGAACTGTGTATTGATAGGTGCTTTCATGGGACAGAAGCAAATCTCCTTTATTAGCCTCCTAAGGAAGAAAATATTCCATGTTTCACTCCTGTTTTTTACCTTGTCTTCAATAGCTGCTTGAGTTTAATTTATTGGTCTCCGTTGGTCTCTCTTGTTGCTGTTCAATTTTCTTGCTTGAAATTAAACTGTGAGCTCTTTGGAACAGGGATGTGTATGCCTATATAGTGCCCAACACAAGAGGGGCAGTGTTTCTGTGGGAGTTCTGCTGGAATATTAATCAGAAGCTGTGCAGTTTTTGAGAAGACTTTAACTTAAGGACTCTAATATATTGGCAATATATAACTGTAAATTGTACTCCTGTGTTTCTTTTTCTTTTTGATTATTAAGAATTTGGGCTTGAAATTATGCATGCAGAGATGCATTTTTCTTAACCAATAGGAATGCAGCTTTGATCAGGAGATGAAAATGGGAATGTGAAAACTGTGTTGTCAGCACATTCATAGAAAGAGATTGAAAACTTAAGGCATTAAACTGCCTTACCTCTTAATGCCTCAGAAGCTGAGGTGAATGACTTCATAGTCAGAGTGGCAGAAAGTATTGCTATCCTTTCTTTTGAGTGCAGACACGAAGTGAATTAAATGACTGAGGACAATGCCATGAGCAATTGAGCTGTACTGATGTTTCATTAGGTAAAAAGGTTAATGCTGGACATTTTACTCTAAGTCCTGACTGCTTCCTAATACAAGATGGTTAGACGTAGCTGACATCAGTAAAATCTCAGAAATATGAAATGTAAATTAAAGAGAATTGTTTTTTCAAAGTGCTTTATGAATTTTTAAATATTTAACACATCTAGGTCAAATACAAATTTTCTATTGTCTTTAGACTCTGTGTTCTAAGGGCCAGACAACTAAAACAAGGAATGAGAATGGTAGATGCAAATTACTATGGGTTTAAGGCCAGGGTATGTTCAATGAACTTGCTTGTAAATTAGTATTTTCTGGTTTTGTTTGACATACTGCATAATTGTGATACTATAATCTCAGTAGGATCTTGGAACTTTTAAAAACTTTCCACCTTTTTTGCAAATATATAGTTTCAGTAAAAGCCTGAAGTACGTTCTTTCTGTTCATTCATGGAGTATGTGGTAAAATTGGATATGAACAGCTGAAAACACAGTCATGCTGAAAATAATTCAGTTAATAAGAAGTATAAAAAGATTCACTATATGTTTGCATAAAATCAGATAAATACCAGAGTGCTTACTGGAAAAAAATAATTTTTTTTTTTTTTTGTAATTGAACATAGAAGAACCAGGAATTATATTTTTAAAGACCATCCTAGTTCTGTTAAATAGAATAAATTATCTTATGGACTTTTTCTGTTAGGAATTATACTGGGACAGAACTGGTTAGCTACATCCTTTCATACAGTATAGTGCAGCTTATTAAACTAAATTCTTCTGTACAGGCCAAAATTTGGAGACTCCACCATTCATGATATATAATGGTGTTAGGAAGTATATTTCGTATCAGCATCTAATTCCACAGATCAGGATTTTTTCACCCAGAATGGTTGCCAGTAAAATAAAATGTATTTTGTTAAACTTCCATTCTTTGTTAACAAGAGTTGTCTTTTACCAGACATGTAACAATAGAACCAGAGTGGGTACCACTGGAGTGGTAAAAGCATGAAAGAAACCTGCTACACTTCCTAGAATAACACTTGGGAAAACAGACTTGAACTAGCTCTCACCAATCCCAATTGAACATCTAAACCTTTGAACTCAAGAGGAGACAATTTTTAGTTCTTAAAAGGATGTTATTTAATCTAGCTTGTTCTGGGAGGTATTTTTAGAAACTATAAAGTCTTCAGGACTCCAAGCCAGCTCCCCATTGAGATACACATCTCTATCATCATTAACCTCACACGTAGCTGAAGCAGAACTGACCCAGAGTCTAATGGAAGGAAGTGCTATCTGAGTTTGTACAAAACTAGGTATTGAGATGAAGTTCAATATCCAGCCAGATTTTTTTTTTTTTGAATGAATGAATGAAAAAGAATTAAGAGACTGTTTCATTTTTATGTCTCCTGCATTAGTACTATGGTTTCTGAACACTCCTCAATAAACCAGAGTATTCTTGCGCAAGGATTTTTCTCTAGTATGGTAGGCCATAATCCAAAGGTCAGCATCAGATGAAAAATGCTTCTTTCCCTGGTACAATCTAAAAAGCCACTAACAGTGTTTGATCTACTTAGGGCCTCTAGTAGTGAACTTTTTTGTTAAGAAGCTAACGAGCTCCCTTAATTGAGATGGCTTTTGCAGACTTAACCAAAACCTCAGACAGTTCCCTCTGTCAATCTTTATTACCTCCCACTTTGTCTAGCTTGCACAGATGCCAACTGTCTTTCAGGCAAGTCTGAAGCCTTGCTAGAAATTTAGAAAGCAGGGAAACAACGTTAGGTTCACTTACAGCAGCGGCTCAGGATGTTACTGGAGTGAGCAGAAGACCAAGAATGGTTAGTCGTAGAAAATATTTCTCTATACATTGTCCCTAACATTGACCAAAGTGCATTCCTATAGTAGGGTTTGAACAGGGCAGATGAGTATTTTTCCCTAAAATCTTTTAACCACCAATCCCTTTCAGCTCAGAAATTACATTTGTCTTAGAAAATTCTTATCTACTTAGCAACAATCTGCAGATCTTAGTTCCCTGCTCTACTCCTGTCTTCCCTTTGTCTACATAAACTAGGATCAATGACATCCAGCAAACATAGGCACATTGCCTAGAAAAAACCACTATCCTTTATTTACTTTTTGACCTGGTTCCTGCTGGTCATATTTCATAACTTCTAGCTTATATTTTGAAAGAGATCTATAATGCCTCTTCATGGCCTTCATGGCTTTATATAGTATATCTTCTGTAATCTTTTTCTCTGCTCCAGCATCCATAGTCATTGTTTTGGAGGTATTAAAGTATACATCTGGAAAGACACATTTTAATATCTGTTCCTGGAGATGTGGTCCATGAATTTTTCTAATTGCTATTTGAACCTGCTGGGCATTTTCAGCTCTTGAGGATGCCACTGCTGACTCTTTTCCACACTGAGAATTGATCACTAATCTTTACTTTCATATCATTTAATGAGATTTCAGTCTGAAAAAGAATCTTCTGCCTAATCCCGTGACAATTTGGATCCTTGAATAGCTTCAATGGTCATGTAGCCCAATAAATTAAAGGTTAAATGATATTTTTGTTTGGAAATATATTTTAAATATAGAAACTCCTAGACTTATTTTACTTAGGATTTAAAATCTTTGGGATAAAGGCAGTGTCATATAGAGAAGAGAATTAGAAAAGGTAAATCTTTATCACAAGAAAATATTCTGGAATAAATAATCACATTTTAAGCCCCTCATAGGTAATAAGGAGATGAACGGCTGCTGGCAGGATCAGTGAAGAACAAGTTTTGTCATACAAATCTAACTGTAGATTTTATAATTATTATACAGCATGTTTAGGTGTTCCCATGGATAAAGGGGGACTGTTCAGATTCTGATTTTCTGCTTAGGTTTGGGCTGTCTCAAAGGGATCTAAAGAAGATCTGCATAGCATCGGTAGTGAATGCAAAATTAGATAGAAAACTACACTCAAAGAATAGCTGCCAGTAATCATTAATAAGGTAGGAAGAGTGCACTGAGTCTATTTTGTTGAACCTCAAAATGATTATTCAAGACCTACTTCTAGTTGCTGTTTTTGTTAAGGACCTAATGATTGAACAGTGTGCTCCATGTTAAACTGCAGATCACATCTACTTCATTGGAATGCAGCATGTTGGAAGATGTAGAATTTGAAATTAATCTGACAAACTGGAGAAGAGACCCAGGGGAGAAAAAGATACAAATCAACATAGAATTATAGAATAGTTTGGGTTGGAAAGGACCTTAAGATCATCTAGTTCCAACCCACCTGCCATGGGCAGGGACACCTCTCGCTAGACCATGTCACCCAAGGCTCTGTCCAGCCTAGCCTTGGACACCGCTAGGAATGGAGCATTCACAATTTCCTTGGCAACCCATTCAGGTGCCGCACCACCCTTACAGTAAGAAACTTCTTCCTTGTATCCAGTCTAACCTTCACCTTTTTAAGTTTGAACCCGTTACCCCTTGTCCTATCACTACAGTCCCTAATGAAGAGTCCATTCCCAGCATCCTTGTAGGCCCCCTTCAGATACTGGAAGGCTGCTATGAGGTCTCCACACAGCCTTCTCTTCTCCAGGC
>WYDI02021030.1:0-22457 GCA_009867235.2 Psittacus erithacus | reverse complement strand
ACTGGAGCACCTCCTGTATGAAGACAGGCTGAGAAAGTTGGGTCTGTTGAGCCTGGAGAAGAGAAGGCTGCATGGAGACCTCATAGCAGCCTTCCAGGGTCTGAAGGGGAGCTATAGGGATCCTGGGGAGGGACTCTTCATTAGGGAATGTAGTGATAGGACAAGCGGTGCACTTGTCTATGGCAGGGGGGTTGGACTCGATGATCTTAAGGTCCTTTCCAGCCCTACCTATTCTATGATTCTCGAAATTCCTTCCCAATGCATTTCTAGGAATGTGGGATCTGAGCCAGATGGTAGCATTGTCCCTACAGGACACAGCTGAGCTGGAATTATTTTCTCATGGGTTTTCCACAGATGTAAACACATGCTTTCCACAGCATCACTGAGCTTTGGATCAGGTGAATTATTAACAATTAATTAACTTAAACAAAGCATTAGTGTCATTGGAAAGGAGCTAGTTCAGCATCATCCTGTGTATTTTCTGCACAGGGTTGCAATGTGGGATCCAGACATGATGCTTGCCGCACCACAACCAAACAAGTCGTGCTCCTTACCCCTGGTTGGGACCATAGCTGTCAGTCAGCCCCGCACTAGTTCTGTGTTAGGCTATATTGGATCATCTGGGGGCAATGAGCAAGTCAGCCCTACAGGTATCAGGAGATTATTTGTGTTATTATACTGACATATTAGATGGTAATTACCAGGATCACGCTTCATTTCTTTTCTGAAAAATCTGTACTCTGTTTGCTTTGCTTCAGGCCCTGGGAATCTCCCATGATTTGTCAAAAAATAATTGTTGGTGGTGCAATAAACTTACTCAGTTCCCTAAGTGTTCTGGGTTATGTGCAATCTGGAAAGCTGATCTGTTTACATTCATATTTTCTCTATATTCCCTTACCCATTCTTTGTCATTATCATTATTTTTACAGGTTTATTTTTCTCCAGTGTTTTCTGGTTGTTCAAACTTTGTGTTTGTATATTTATATAAAGGCAACTTTCAAAAGACTTCAGTCCCTTGGTTTACTGAAGAATTCAACTTCTTGCTAGTACTTCGTCTCCCCTGGTATTTTTGCAAACGCTCTTGTTCTCCTTACCCATCTATCTAGTGCTAACCTCTTTGGTCTCTTTGCTACTCATGTCTGTTGCTCACAAACCTGAGCCCTGGTTTTGAACCATAATCCCCTTATATTCAGCATAACTTTGGACATTATCTGCTGCTTGTTCTGCACCTCTTTTTTTTCACAAGGGAATTCTGAGGCTTCTTGAACTGAAGGATTTTTACAAGTTTCAAACATTTTTCTGCACAGATGGATTTCCATTTTCTTACCTAGATGGGCTTCATTCCTATACCATGTAATGCTGTTGCCAGGAGCTGAGGGCTTGGAGCCCAATGCCATTCATTGCCAGGAGAGATGGTGAAGAGGCAGGGTACCAGACTGTGGATGAACCTGGACAAAGCCTTTTTCTCTTGCAGGCTTCTCCTGACATTCGAGAGAAATTGTTTAATCTTTATGCTTCAATACCGCATCTGTATGAATGCTGATTTAAACCGCTCTGTAATGTGCAGCTACAAAGAGACTTGAAGAAGTGGCCAAGGGTGTCAAATGCCGTGTGAAGGGCTTTGCTGTCCAAGCTGTGCTATGGCCAGGCATGAAAGCACCATGGTCCTGCTCCCCACAAAGGTCTTCTTCAGCCCTCATGCAGTGTGTGACATCCTTGACAGGCGAACCTGCAATACAAAGGACATCTGCCGTATCCCTTGGATCAGAGCTGCCTGGAGGAAAGAGCATCTCTAGGAGGACCAAGACCATGATAAATTCCATGTCCTGACAGAGGCAACGCAAGAAGGACTGTGAGACTTTTGTTATCTTTGGCAAGATTTTCCTTCCATTCTGTCCAGTGTTTCAGATTGTTAGGACTGCTTGTCCTGTCAGAACTACCAAATATAACTAGAGCATTCACTGGATTTAAACATTTTCAAGTGTTTACAACCACATCTCCTTCCCAGGGGGATCTCCAAACTGCACTGCCTGCTGTATTGTCTTTGGCTGCATCTTTAGAGTTTCTGAATTTATGCGCTTAAAAAATCAACGAGCCTTGGTTAGACAAGAACCCTAACACTATGATCCCACTCCTAGGATTTCACAGGGATTATGAGATATAAATAAACCTCAGTTCTGTAGCTCTTAGACTTTCTATCAAAATTTTAAGTCAATTTAAAGTTATGGGCCAGATACGCTGTAGGGATCACGCTTGAAACCATAGATAGTCTTTCTGTGGTAAAGTCTGAGAAGATATTTAAGTATTAAATGGATTGTAACTGAGGTTTCTTCAGCCAACAGAATTAGTGGCAAAGAAGCCCATGGCATTGAAAAGCCCAGTTGTATATTAACACTTAGCTCTGGGCTCTTTTGCGTGGTGTGGATCTTAAGTCCTGTAGCTCCCCAGGGCAGCTGGGTGGCAAATGCAGGCATGTGGACACATCCACAGCCAGGCCTGTCCTCCTCACACAGTGGCCAGCATAAATGTAAGTTTTCTCCTCCCCTGGACTTCAGAGATCCCCAAAGACCTCTCCAGCTCTCCAGGCACTTTGAAAGTTAAATGAGAAGCGTTTGGACCTTTGTGTAAAATACAGCCTGGCCATACCTAAAAGGAGTGTACAGGGACACCCTCCGTTCGCTGTGGGCCACGTGGCCAAAGTCCTCATCACAGGCTTCCTCTTTGCTGCAGTATTTTGTATCAAGCTGAAGCAAATAGTGTTCTTCTTTCTCCTTTGAAAGAGCCATAAAAGAGGCATTGAGAGATGGAAGAAACAACCAGAAGAAACCAGGGAGGAAAAAGCAACGAGAGAGAAAGAAAGAGAGAGAGAGGCAAAGGGAGAACAGCTGTCTTTCCCAACCGTCTAGGGAATAGGTGATGTGCCATCTTCCTTTCAGTATAAAAAGGTTGTGTGGGAAGGGAGAAGATGACAGATAACATATCAAAGGAAATGAATTGCAGCATTAAGATCCTGACTTTGCTTTGTCAAATTTGCAGGTGATTATTGTGTAACTCTCTGCAGCTGCTCTCAGTGATGGAAATGCTCTTCAGATCCTCAAGACATAGTACTACTGGTAAAAGCAACAGCTCTTCAGAGAGGTGCTTACCTGAAGTAGCAAAAAGCTTCTTAAATCTTCTTCAGGGTTCTTCCAACACTGTTACCCATTCTGTGCAGTCTTTATATGCTTGAGCTATATTTTTGTCCCCGACTGACAGTAAAATTAAAGCTCCAAAAATACAGCAAGAATCTCTGAAGTAAACTTTAGTTCAAATTTATAATCTTCAATTTGATGTGATAATCAACCCACTTGAGGGCAGTTGTTTGATATCAAGAACCAAGGATAATTTCTATAACATAAATCAGTGAACATACATCAAGCGTGGCCTTATGGTAACCATGCTGGAGCAAGAATTGATCAGTGGTCCACCAAATTAGGTCAGATGTGATCCCAAACCACCCCTGAAAGCCGTGGATTAGATTTTACTCACAGCAGAGGATTCCTGAGCAAACCCTTTGGCAGTATCCATTTTCACAGGTAGCTGAGATTTGATAGGTATGAAAGCTGAAAACCATGAAAATGTAACCAAAGGATTTGCTGTGATGGAACAGCAAAAGAGGAGCTTGGCATGGCCAGTGGCTCAACAGCAGGCAAGAAAATTGCCTGTCCCTGTAGAAAGGATACCAAAGAGTGAAAGAATGCATGAAAAGAAAGAAAAAAACCTCGCATTTGAAAATATGGTGACAAAAAAAATCTCACTGATTTTTAAAAAAGAAAAACTCAAACAACTCTTCAGGCAACTGTTTTAGGCTTTAGTTCATTGCTCAAGAATCAAGTCAACCTTTCATTTATTTTTCTGTTTGATCATATTCTCTGTTCTTTCTCCTTGTCTTTTACCTTTTTTCTACTGCTTTTACCTCTTCTACTTTTTTGTTGACCAAGGAAATGTAGAGAGTCATAGTGGAAGAGAGGAAAATGAAGAAACCAAGGAAAAAAACCAAAAATGAAAAAAAAAGCTAACTATTTCCAGGCACTCTGGCTGTATTCCATGTCTTTTGGAAAGGAAATTATTTTAGAGTCCTTTGTGGGTTTTCCTCCCTCTGGTTTTGAATTCCAGTAGAAACAGGTTTTGGAGAACTCTTGCACAAGCTGGTACATCCTGAAGGAGAGATGTCTACAGCGCAGCTGGAGTGGGGCTCACTGCGAGGTGGGGACGGTTTCTGCTACAACAGTTCTGGGCACAACATATGTGTAAGACCTTTACAGGTAAGGATTCATACTCAGATAATTCTTTAATTTTGGGGATAAGATCAGCTGGTCAAGTGAAGATACAGCTTTTGTCCTACAAACCAAGTATCCTTAATCATAGTAGCAAAGGATCACAGAATAGTTTGGGTTGGAAAGGACCTTATGATCTTCTAAGTTCCAACCCCATGGGGAGGGACACCTCACCCTAGACCGTGTCACCCAAGGCTCTGTCCAGCCTGGCCTTGAACACTGCCAGGGATGGGGCATTTGCCACTTCTTTGGGAAACCTGTTCCAGTGCCTCGCCACCCTCAAAGTGAAGAATTTCTTCCTTATATCTAACCTGAACTTCCCCTGTTTCAGTTTAAACCCATCACCCCTTGTCCTATTGCTACTGTCCCTGATGAAGAGCCCCTCTCCAGCATCCAAATATTCCTTTTCTGTAATATTCTGTAATATTCTTTTTCTGTAGCAGATATAATATCCTTTGAGGCATCCTCAGACTTTCAGCTCCTTAAAATTACTGCTTTGCCCTGGGAAACAAAATAACTGTTAAAAAAAACCATAAAAAGATTGTGTCTTGTGTGACCTATCCCTGTCTGGAGGGGCAAGCAGAGGACTTCAGGGAAGAGTATTTCCTTCTAACCAGTCTGAGTTGGTTCTTAAACACTGAAACACAGAACAATAAAGGTAATTTACAACTACATCTCTTGGCCTTTCTCCAGCCCTTAGCATTTATCTTTTATGCCTTTAAAATGCTAAAAGAAAGGGAGGGTTGCAAATGGAAAACAAAATCAAACTGAAATAAACCTCTTAGAAACAAACTCTTCCGAATCAGTGAAATTCACACCACATTGCCATCAGTGGGGATTCCAGACAAGGCATATCCAAATGGGAACAAAGTTATTTGAATGAAAAATTCAGCCATCCTCCGTCCTCTGCCTTCCTCTGTCAGCTGCCAGAGCTGGCACACAGAAAGAGACCTCTTCGGCCTCATAACGTTTGAAGTGAAACTTTTTGGGGAATGCTGAAAGTCACTCACGGTCCCAGGGGAATGATGAGCCATTTTTTCCACCCTTCCTTCTTTGTAGTTTATTTTCCCTTATATGTTTTTTTTTCCTTACTGCAGCTTTTCTGATCACAGTATCACAGTGACTTTATCACAGTCACCTCTTCATTGTGAACCAGCCCATCCCTTGGAGGCAGAGAACCATTGTGGAGGTGGTAAGTAATTTGTTTTGTTCAATGGATTTCTTGTTATGCATGCATGCAAAGCCCCTTTTATCTCACATTTAAATTTGTGTTTTCCCTCTTATGATTGGTTTTGTGACATCAAAAAGCTTTCAGCATCTTCAAAATTTGAGCAGAACAAACTCTTAGAAAAATAAAATAAAAATAAAAAGAAATAATTCCTAACACATCCAGCATTTCAGTGCAGCTGTAAAAAAGAAGAGATTCACATGGGATACTGGCGACTAACGACTATGGAAATACGCCTGATTTTTTGATCTCTAGGCCCAAACATTATTCATATTTTTTTCCTTAGCCTCAAACAATGTCTTCAGATAGCCCAGGTAAAAAGCAAGCCAGAAACAAAACAACATCATAGAGGAGTTGCTTTATGCAGATACTTTCAGCTACACTACACAACTCACATTGTCTTTGAACCCAGTGTGATGAGAGAATGATTTGAGACTCCAGGGACGACTCCTGGATACGTTTTTACTTCAGCATATTGTAGCGAGACAGAAATCTTTGGCTTATGAAATGCATTCAGCAATCATCTGCATTAGGGGGGATTTTATTATTTCTATTGCTCTAGTAACACTTTGGACAATGTTGAGAGCTGAGGTCAAGGAGCAGACATGCTGTACATATGAGGTTATGCAGACTCTCTTTAACCTTTAAGCAAGTGGTTTGTCCATGCACAGTGGGAGGCTGAGAGCAGGAGTGGGAAAGCCTGAGCCAAACCCTCCTCAAAATCAGGAAAAGTGGCTACAGTTGTTAGGCTGCCTTTCAGGAAAGGAGCCACGTACTTCCTTTGACTTTCAGTCACCTGCCTACTCTTCTGAGAATACTTTTACCAATTGACCTTTGGGGAACTGGTTAGCATTTGCCTAACTATCTACAATGAACTGAAGTATTTAACCTCAACGTAAGTTAATTGTACATAGCTCATGTACTCTGACATGCAGTACGCAGATTATTAAATTCAAATAACTTGAGGAGAAATCCCCTTAAAACACAGTGCACAGAATGCTGTTGAATGTTGTCTGAGAAATTACATCAGCTGGCACTCCCATTTAGCTACAATTCTATCTTGTTTCTGTAAAATTCGAGTTCTATCCAAAAGTAACTGAATAGCAAAGATTTTTAAAAATTGATCCTCTATGACATTTTCCATTCAATGCTCATTCTTTGATAAAGATGTGCGGACCATGTTGCAAAGGCTTTTCCGCAAAGCAGCAAGGCATTGCAACCAGCAAAGGCCCTCCAGCCTCCTAGGCATCCTGGCTCTGCAAGTCATGGTGAATAAGTGATGCTGACTGGGACATGTCTGCTTTTAATAGAATGCTTTTTAGTGTGGAAAAATCAGAACCCTGTCTCACTGAAAATTTGCAGTTATGAAGCTGGAGTCACTTTATTGGTCAAAATGAAGCACATCATAACGAAAATCAGGCAGGTCAAGTTTAAGCATGAGCATGATGTTACATCTCACTGTAGGAAAAATCTGGGCTGCAGTGTTTTGGGATTGTGTGACAAGGTTTTGGCAGCAAGGGTCTACAGGGGTGGCTTCTGTAAGAAGGTGCTGGAAGCACCTAGAGAGGAGGAGGTAGATCAGGAGTAAAGTTAAGCCCAGGAAGAAGGGAGAGGTGGGGGGAAGGTGTTTTAAGATCTGGTTTTATTTCTCATTACCCTACTCTGTTTTGATGGGTAAGAAATAAAACCAAATGCCCTAAGCCAAGTCTGTTTTGCGTGAGACAGTAATTGGTGAGTGTCTCTCCATGTCATTGTCTCGATCCACAAGCCTTTTTTTGTATTTCCTCTCCCCTGATTAGTTGAGAAAGGCGGTGATAGAGCGGCTTTGATGGGTACCTAGCATACAGACAGGTACCACATACAGAAACTGTTATCCTGCACTTCCAATAAATTTTTTTGTTCTAGATTTTTCCTGGAAAAGGGGATTTTCCTTTTCCCAAGTCAGGAACTATCGCACTTCCAGAACTGTGGCAGGAAGGGGGACACAGGTTCACAGCTGCTCCTGTGACCTCCCACTCCCCTACACACATAGGGAACAACATCTCTCGCCATTTGGCCCAACAGATGCATGCAGTGGGGCTCAAAAAATGCATGACAATATCACATAGACCAAAACAGAGGTGTGACCTAAATTCTGTATTGAGCACCAGCCATCCTTTGTTCACCATATCCAAGGCAGTCACAGGAAGGAGAAACCTCTGCAATAAACAAAAACATAATTGGGAGTTAATTTCTGCAAGGATACTACAGGATGTTTTAAGGTAACATGCAGGTTTTGTTATCCCAGCTATCTAACCCATGAGTCCTATTGGGACCCTGGACCCAGAGCCATAGGGATATTAAGGTGCCTAATTCTGGTAAATGTGTCCTTTTCTAGCTTGCCAGTGAAATTGGTTCTTCCCTTCTCGGTTCCTTTGTGAATGTGGACCAAAGGTATTAATCATCCTGAGAAAGATGGGAGGCTTTCCACTGCCTTGGATAGAAACAGGACTGAGCCCTCATTGCCTGATTAAAAAGGTAATTTGAGGCCATTACCAGTCAAGGGAGGAGGAAGGAGGTCTTCTAGTGCGGCATGCAACCTTCCCCCTTCAGCCCCATGCTCACTGCTGCCCTTAGGTTTTAGGGGCTTTTCATTCTGGCAAGTACATTTTTTGAACCTGATGCACACTTAGCTAGAACAATCCCACACTGGGATCTAATTTCAGACCTACAAAGGTTGATTTATCCTTTTTCAGGCTATGTACTCATTTGAACTAAAATTACCCTGCTGCCAGTCTCCTTGATAGCAATTACATCTAAAGAGAGAGAACCACTGAACTTCATGTATTGGTAATGGTCCTTCCATCTATATTTTTCCTTGGGGATAAAGTTGTATGAGAAAATTAGGCACATTAGCCTAGGAAAATAATGAACAAAAATACGTATTTTATACTTTTTGAAAGTATCCTCATGCTACCAATTAGAAACATTATTTGATGCAGGTATTTGAGCACTATGCATTATGGTGCCAGTCTGTATATAAAGCAGAACAAAACCATGTTTGATAGTTATTTAAGGGCATCCTAAATACACTCAAGAATAGTACATTTTAATTTTCAATAATGCCAGCAGACTCAAGCATTCAGATTTTAGCATAACCAGCAGGAAAACTGTTTGATGTTTTAATTATGTCCCAGAAAATGCTGAATGTGTTATAAAAGAAATCTGAAGAGGGGAGGGAAAAAAAAAAAAAGGGATTTTATTACTGCTCAAGAGGAAGGACGTTTTACAACATAGCATTAAAAATGTAAAATGGAATGAAAAAGAATCCAGATAGTCAAAAGTTTGTCTGCAACAAAGTAGGCCAGAGAAGCAAAATAATATCTGTTAGAAGCAGTCGGCAGTGAGAAGTGGAAGGGAGCATTTACATAGAGAGAGGGCTGAAGTGAAGGAAAAGCCTTAAAATAACCCCAAAGTCTTTTAAATTATGTGTAAGACTAGCCAGAACCTGGTAACTGTTCCCAACAAGGTGTCTCAGAGGATTTCAGAGTTCCTGATTAATGTGGTGACCTACTGCTCTCTGATGCAATGCGTTTAAACCCCAGCTGGGTGTTCGCAGTCGGGATGAGGCTGTTGGGACTTCCTGGGGCTCTATCCTGCTGGCACCAGGGTCAGGCTCCGTAGCAAGACTCAGGAAAGGTGTCCCCAAGGGAGGGGAAAAACGAGAACCTGAATCGTTGAGGATGAATTGAACCAGATGTACAAAGCTCCAGCAATTCAAGCAGCGATAGGAAGTAGTGAGGGGAGGGTAGGGAGGTGGGGGGAAATTGCTGGGATTTAACTCTGCCTTCCCTTAGCAGGTGTCGGAGGAGGATGAAAGGGGACTCTGTCACGTCCCATGGTGCTGCCCAGTGTTCCCAGTGCCGGGGCTGATGCAGGGTGCCAAAGCCACAGTGGGGTGGGTCTGGTTGGGGGGAGGCAGAGCCAAAGCCTCCACTCATCATGCCCATGCCAAGCGCAGGGCATGTTGCCATTCCTTTCACATACATATATATGCATGATTTCACTCATTGCTGGCACTAGTCTCTTTCTCCATTCTACTATGGTGAGCTACCTTAAGAAAGTGACATATTCAATTTGGTTCAGATACATAATTTATGTTGTGTCGATACATTTGTTTCTCTTAAAGCAGGCTCTCAAAAAACTATCCCAAGAAGTGTTTACTTCAGGCTTTTTTAAGCATCAGTAGCATTAGATCTGTATATGTGTATTTATACTCACATGCGTATACAACAAATCTGAAAGGCAGGTCCATGATTGCACTGGACGTATCCATCTTAGTGTTACTGATGCTTTAAAGAAGTTAGCACAAAGCTGTCTGTGGCTATGGCTTGTTAAAAAGAAAATAACCGTTTATTGATAAAATCATAAATTATGTATTTAAACAAACAAATAAAAAAAGGCTTTTTTATTATGTAGGTGATAATGTCAAAATGGTGAAAGAATTTGGAGCCAGATGTCAATGAGACAGTGTTGTGAATTGTCCTTCAGCTGTATGGTATTTCAGAAAGTCCAGTGTCATGCCTGGTATTATAATATATGTTTCTTATTTACCATCTCATCTCTTAGAGCTTCTGTGCTCTGTTATTTGATACCTTGACTGTTTGCTTAAACCCTGTATGCAAATACGAAGCGCAAATACAAAGCTGGAGTATTGACATTAAAGAAAAACTGGGATTCCAAGATTAACAAGTGAGATAAATGTCTCTTATAAAGATATATTGTTAGTCTGATTTTTGAGGCTATTTGGTGATGATTAAAAGAAAAAATAATCAGCATTGTAAAAGAAATGATCCAAAACGCTTTAAAAAGCATGCAGAGTAGAAAAACCTTCCTACAGCTATAAACTAACTGCACAGTCTGATGCCCACCGCAAAAGTTATCGTTAAGGGAGCAGCTAAACCCAGGATGATGACACTTTTCCCTTATCGCACCCTATTCTCTTGTCTCTTTTTTATCTGATTACAGCCTGAGCAATCTACAGAGGGTTTGTGTTCACAGTAACAATTTAGTCAGCAGGGGCATGCGGGAGGTGAATGCTCTTCCCTAAGGCCAAGCAGATGTTCTGTTCCCAGGCGCAGTCTCACAGTCCCTCTCCCAGCACAGAGCTGTTTCTCAGGCCACCTGGACACATGAACACCTTTAGACCACAGCTCTCAGGTACCAAAATAGTCCCACGGCATTAGACATACAGGCTACTGGCTTCTCCTTTCCACCCTCTCATCCCTCCTGCATCAGAAGTGGAACTTGTTACCAAGATAGCAGCTGGCATTGTTATTCGAGATTGTAAACTTTCACCTTTTGAATAGCATTTCTGTGTCTGTGTGAAGGCTGGAAGTCTGAGAGTTCAGGGAGAAAAAATCCTGCTTGACAAGCAAAGCTTTTGCTTTAAAAAGGAAGAAGAAAAGAGGGAGAAAAAAAATGCTCCAAACTCGTGGGAATAGGTGAAAGTGACAGACGCTAGAGACAAAGATGAGAAGTGATCCTGAATGTACCAGCATAGGAGGCTGCTGAGAGCGACCGACAGTGCTACCCTGGCAGCTCACCCTGGAAAGCATGCAATCAAAAACCTGTCAGCTGGCACTGGGAGGTGGGAGGCTTCAGCCAGGGAACCTTCAGGAGAGGTGAGGGATGCTTTAGGTGTAATTGCTTCCTATGGCCTTTTTTGCTCATTTATTTCCATTGTTTGCACTTGTCTCTGGTCATGGCTGGAGAGGAGGCAGCATTCCCCCCACTGCTTACCGACAGGTTCCTTGGGCAGAGCCCTTAGCTGCTGCCTGAGTAGGCAGAAGCAGGGAGGGGTGCAGCCAACTGGTCCTTGCCTCCATTCCTGGTGCTGAACAGCCCTTGGCTGATGTGCATGGAAAGCAGCTACAAATCACCAGTCACTTACAGGCTGTTTCTCCATTTCTGTGTTTTTCACCTTTTTTGATTTATGGATCATGAAGTGTTTTCCAGAGGAGTGGGTCCCTTTTGAAATGCACATTCTTAAAGTGCTGGACAGCATAAATGGACTTGTTTTTCTTAGCCACCTCTCACAGACACCTTAGAAGTAGACCACAGAGCTCCCCAGAGGTCTGCAGACCTCCAGGTTGAAAACTAGCACTATAATATTAATCCTTTCAGCTGTCCAGGAAATGTGATTAACTTGCAACTGAAAGAACAGAGACAAAGAAAGGTGATGCCAAAAAGCAGGAATTTTAAAAGCGCTGCTCTGATCTGGGAGCACAGCAACCACTGGAATTGAGGGCTGGTTTTCCTACACATCTTTCAGATGCTATTGAAATAATTCCCAAAGCATTGCCCTTTCATTAGGTGTCTAAATTCACATCCATAGGTGCTAAGTGCTGACAAATGCCTCTGACCTCAGAGCCATGAATGCTGTGCCCACCATCTATGAAAATCAGAATGGTTCAATACATCTCTTTTTAGGTAGCCCTATTTGAAGGACTGGACCATGGAAGGAGTCAGCATTGGGTTTTAGAGGAGATACTGAGTTTTTAGAACTAGCTGCTGTTCATAAACACTAGGAGCATGTTTATACCTACTCCTCTGGCATTTCTATCCCTTAAAGAAGAGCACGCTTTGATTCCTGCAAGTACATTCAAATTGCATTTGGCATCCACCGATTTGTAGATTTTTGAGGCCAGGACTACATTCTTTTTTCACCCATTTTTCCCTGCATTCAGCCCAGTAACTTGCATCTGACTAGAGCGTAGCTTTTGTTTGATTAAAGCGCATCTGCCAGAAAAGCATTCAGACCTGATTTGAAGACATTAGGAAAGAGAGAATCCAGCTCTTCCCTTGGTGGTTCATTCTACTGGCTAATCACCCTCAGTGTTAAATATTTGTGCCATTCTTGCTAGATTAAAGAGCATTTCAGTACGTGGCATTCCTATGAGATAATGCTTGCAATGAAGTAACCTTTTAATCTTCTTTTTGATAAATTAAACAGTGTGAGATCTTTAGGTTTCTCACTGTCAAACATTATCTACAGTCAGTAAATCACTTCTGTAGCTCTTTTCTGAGCCTCCTCCAGTTTTGTAATGCCTTTTTTAACATGACAACAGGATGCCATAGTCTAGCATATGCTTGCCTGGCCTGTATTCTCTAGCCTGACTATGAGGGTGCTCATAATTTTGCTATAGCTCTTTGCTGTGAGGGAGAGAAACATCCCACCTAAGTTCAGCCAAATTAGAAGTTCTGGCATCTAAAAGCTAGTCACCTAATTTCAGCTCATCTCCCAGGCTCCCTCCGTAGTTAGTGTACATAGATGGGCACTTCTGGAGGGCATGCTTTCCCATTAATGTAATTTTGCTATGGGGTGTTATCAAAAAACCTTCTTTTAGAATTCTTTCCACCTTGCCAAGAGTCTCAGTGTGTTGCAAGTGCCATCCCTACATCAGCAGGATTCTCTTTTGTCTGTCGGGCTCTCTGTTCTCCCATCCCTGTAATCAGAGAAGACTTTGAGAAAATAGATCAGAAACATTTTCAATGAGATGAAATTTTCCAAAACCAATTTGGAGAGATGTTCTGATAGGGACATAATTTATACTTAGACTAATTCATACGCATGAGGCTACTGATGTTTACTAACCAAATCCGTAGAAGAGAACACCAGCTAGTTACAGACCAGTACTACTCATTGATAAATTTTGTTAAGGAAAAGTCATATTCAGTGATGACTCTCTGCTGAATATTGTCTTTTGGAGATCTGCCAAGTAGCCAGCTCTTCACCCGTTCATCCTGTGCCTTATTATTAGTTCAAGTACCAGTTTTTCCATTGAAATAATATGTGAATGAAACTTTACAGCAATTCCATAATTATCTTGGATAACAAAATCATTATAAAGTACTTCTAATCTTAATTTGTATTTTTCTGTCTTCTTTTCTTATTCTTTTCAATTTTTTTTTTTGATTGATTGGCTCTTTTGAGCCAACTGCATGCGTTACTTGCTTGACTCTCCTGTTTGTACCATTGGTACAATGATAGCTGTCTAGTGACCACTGTCTTTTATGACTGTAACAAATTTTAACTCCTGGCAGAGAGGAATGGTGTACTGGATCTGTACCTTTTTCATTAAAGGAATTATCCTCTATTCTTCTTTTTCTCTCTTTCTGTCTTATTTTGTTGAGAAATCCAAGTAATGCTTTATTTATCAGCTGCATGAGACCTCCAACATATACCTCCCAAACTGAGGAACCCCTAACAGCGCAGTTCTTTCCCTTGATGTGTTCCAGACAGGTCTTAAGGAGTAACACATCCTGTTTTCTGGTTTGATTTAGTGGTCTACAAAGTCTCCTACCACTGCCACCTCCTGAGCTCTCTGAGTCAGCTCAGTGATTGAAGAGGCACTCAAAGTCCTGGGGTTCACTCTAGGCTCTTGATAGCTAGAAAACCAGATAATAGCATTTTTAATGTTTGTACCTCATGTCTTTTACCCCATCTGTTGTTCCTGAACAGGATGAAATGGCTCCAGGAAACAGTACCACAAAGTTAGCAGCGTGAAGTGGATGATGATGTGGTGTCATTTCCAGAAAGTCTTCTGCTGCTGATATCTCACGAAGCATCTTGACAGCGAGATGGCATCCCACAGCTCTTTGTGCATCTTCAGGTAAGTGTGCAGTGTGCCCACAGGGCAGCCAAATCATAGGATCAGAGAAGTTAAAGACAGGCAAGATCTGTCAGATCACAGAGCACATGCCCCTTCCAGTGAGTGCTGTCGTCCCTGATACAGCACGCGTCAGATCTCAAGCAGGTACTGCAACTGATCTCAGCCAAAAGGCCAAAAGGAGTTGGATGTATTTTTTTGTATCTGAAACCTAACATTCACAATGGTTCAGAAAGGTCTTCTGTCATGTGCTGATGGATGGAAAGCTGAGCCCAACACTTGAGTTTGGTTGCTGTCCTGCCCTGACTGGTGGTAAGTCTGGGTTTGCTCCTAAAAGGGAGAAAATGTCTTAAAGCAACCCCCTTTGTCCACCTTTCCCCCAAAGTGAGTCATGCTGGGCATTAATAAAGTGAGCCATCTCTAATCATCCAGAGAGGTGTTTTTTCTGAGACAGCCTCTAGACAATGTAGGGAGAAATGGAGCCCTGGCACCAACTAAAGGAAAGAACACAGTAACACCAATGGCTGTGAAACCTGTGACACAAAGTCACACTGATCAAAGCCTAGCACTTTAATAGCTTAGAGGCAAAAAAAGCCCAAAGTCTATTGTTAATTTTTTCAAGATGCCAACGAGGTAGAAACTGGCATCTCCTCTGCTGGTGCCTGGGGCACAGTAGGTGAATGGGAAGGGCCATGCTGATGAATGCCACAATGACAAGTGTCTGAGGGAGCAGGTTTTGGACCCAGAGCTAAACAGAAAAAGTAATGGAAAGAAACAGAAGTGGGAAGGGTTAGCAGATGTGAAAAGGGCAGATAAGAGCGTGCTCAGGACTGTAGGTGAGAGATGGGAGCTGGGAGGAGTAGATAACTGCAAGAGAAACAGGAGCGGGGGCTAGAGAGAATGGGTATGGCTGCAACTAGAGAAAACATTTGAGAAAGGTTGATGAGGAAGGATCAGAAGGAAAAAGGCAGGTATGTGTGTGCATAGTGAGATGATAGGAGCAGAGCAGAGGGGCTGGCAGGGTGGAGGTTAAGCGGGGCTGGAGAGGTGTAGTCACATTCATGTGAGCTAAGCTACGGGTCACCTCCTGCTACACCCTGTTTAGCGAGAGCACAGCCTGCCACAAGGCTATGTTGAGACTGATGCCCAAAGACCCATTTATCTGGGCTGAGTCTCACTGGAGGGAAATTTGAAGCCCTTCTCTTCTAGTCTGAAATACATTGAGCTAAGTAACCCATGGAAATCACTGCAAATTATGGAGGTTCAAGCAGGCTTCTCTATACTTGTGCGAGGCCTGACTGTTTCTCCCTTTTGCCCCATATTTTTTACTGTACGAATCCATCAGCATTGCTTTTTCTTGCTGCATTCAAGAAACTGCAGTCTATCACTTGAACTCTTCACATGACATTTTATCCTTTCTTTGGAAGACAATCTCGTCTTCAGTCAAAGACCTCTTGACAAAGGGAAATAGGAGCAAGAACTTGAGGCGGCATAATGCAGCCAAGTGCTTTCTGTACACCTGCATGGTATGATTTAGTCTGCCTTTACTTTCAAAATTATACTGAAAGATTTCTCCTGTTTACGTTCCTTTGTTGGTTTGCAGTTTCTATAATTGTGTTGCTTCAGTCAACATTCAAGCATCTATTTAGTCTTTTTTTCATACCAAGGAGACTGAGTGCAACAGTGAGGTCTGTGTAAGCATTTTAGATGATTTGTCAAACAGACTCTAACGTCTCATTTCTAGGACATCTTTAGGGCCAGGGATGAAGGGATATAGGTTGGTTCAGGGGTTTTTTATGTAATGAATGAAAGGACATATTTGATGGAAAAAGTACTTAAGAATCAAAGATATGATAGGAATGATGGTGCAGCACTGGAGTTCCTGCTCTAGTCCTTGCCCTAGCAAGGTCTGCAGCTGATTTTGGTTGAGTCAAGTTGTCCTCTGAGAGCGTACTGGGCAGATTCCCTGTGGGAGGCTGAGGGAAACAGGAATTATTTCCTTCCTATAAAAAGGCAGCTCTTACATCTCCCACAGGGCAGGCAGAAATTGTGCTCTGTTATTGACACCCATCTCCTTAGGATGATACTCCTGTTATAGATCTTGCTTGGTTTTTGCTGAGGAACACACTGAGGATAGTTGCCATGTCCTAGCCATCTCCTCTCTTTTTCAAACTGTGTGGAGTCCTTTGTTTGTTTCCCAGTGTGGCTGGCATATCTGTGGTCACTTTTTGCTTTCTCAAACTGCTTTGTGACAATTTATTTGCCATCTCTTGTATAAGCTTCAAATCTTAGGCCTGACCCAAAGCATGTTGGCTTCACTGTGGGTCTGTTTGATGTGATGAAGTAGGTTTTTGTAGGCTGGTTCCCAAGATCACCTGGAGGCAAAAAGCAGAGAGGCAGTCTGAGGGCAACTCCAGGAGTGAGCGTGTCTTTCCTTGCAGAATGGTCCCTTAAATCCTCTGATCTCTGTTTCCCAACCATATAAATGTGAGTCTGTTTCCAGAAGGTTGCAAACATTTGTTAATGCTGGTATATTTGTTTGAGACAGACCTTCTCAGGGAAAGCCTGCTCATGAAAATCTACTTCATTTACATTTACTCCGTAAGTCAGCAGTGTTTTAGATTGTTTCAGTGGTCCTTGGGTTGGTGGTTTTGAATTTGGACCTTTCCACCATACAAATGCCATCCCACAGGCTGCATCTTCTCCCTCTTTTCAAAAGAAGAGCATAATAAAATCCAGTCAATCTCTTTCTTCATGCCTGAGTATAGGGACTGCCTTAGCATGAAATCATTATTGTTAATTATGCGATGTAATTGCTCCCTGACAATGAAAGAAAGAGACCTTGGTCAGTTTTGTCTGAACCTCTGGAAAGGCTTTGATATGGCTGATCCTTACAGTGGGTTCACCCCAGCCTCCCTGGGGCATGTAAAAAGGTATTAACTGCTATGAGCCCAGCAACACCTTTATATGCATGGTATTGCATGGGCCAGCTTATTTAGTGAGTGCACATCTTGGAAGATGGTGTGCCCTTGCAGTCCCTTAAGCAGGAAAGGCTGTGAGCAATCCAGCTGGGGAAAAGAGCTTCTAAAGCAGAAATTAGGTTGGTGGGGGTGATGAGAAATTAAAAGCATGTTGGAAATACCAATTCCTGCATTGTTTAGGAGCCTGATGTAGCTTTAAATACTGCAAAATTAGTATAGAGCTAGAGCTGTGGTGCTGGCAGTTAATAGGCTTTCCCACCTCATGGCAAATGGTACCCCCCTACTTTTTACCCTCCATTCCCTTGTTTTATAATTAGCGCTGCTTCTTCTCAGTAAGAAGTTGTAAATTATGATGAATTGTGTTTAGCTACCAGCAGGTAGTGTCTCTTCATCATTCACCAGGTCAAAAAGAAGAAAGGTTACACAATATTCATCAGCTGCAACCTGGGGTTTCAATGCTAAAAAATCTAAGTACCAGCTTCTTCTCTTGGTATGCCCAAAACATTAAAAAGCATCTGCTTTTTAAACAGGACATTTCTAGAGCTGTCGTATGAAAAGGCAAAAAATAAGCTCAGCCTTGTCGGAAGTATTTATAGCTGATCTTACTTGCTAGCAGAGCAATACTGAAGGATTACCTTTTTGATAGAGCACACAACATTTAAATGTGGTTCCCCAAATATTTTTTGCTCAGCAATGTTATTCCAAGCAAGTAGCTTCAAATGTGTAAGTGTTCATTGCTGCCCCTGGGACTGCTGAAGCCCCATAGTGGTCAGGAGTTACATCAGATGGATCCCACATTTAGGGCGGAAACCTCAAATGACCTACAATTTTCAGTATCCCTGATGGTGAATCCTGCTCCCATTCACGCGGTTGTTGGGGTCAAGCCTGTTCAGTCACAGCTATTGGGAATCCTGGAGATGATTCATAAACCCTGCTCACTGTCTTGATGACTGTCATGATCTGTGCTCCATATTTAATCTCAGATGGCAATTTGTGGCAGGAATCATTATTTTCACAGCCAGAAAGAATGGGAAGTTGATAATTGTGTCCACTAATAATCCCAAGTGACTTATGATTTATGGGACATTTGTGATTCTACACCACTTCTGTGTATAGTTTATGTGACTGTTTAGTATAACCTGCAGTTTTACAGACACTATCTCAGAGATGTTAGAATTTTGATAGTGAAACCATCATACCCAATAGTCATTGGTACAATCATGCTATTTCTAGTACTGCATAGTCCCCTACAGTCTGTAATAGCTGCTATCTAAGTGAATCACTAATGGTGATATCCTTATTTGGATTCAAAATCTGGCTGCTGACATTTTCCCTGTCTTACTTAGCTCTGTAAGTCTGTGCTTTGTAAAATCACTGGAGTCATTTGAGCTTTGTTACCTTCTACCAGTGAAGGACCGGACTCTTGCTCTCTGGTGACTAAGGTGCAAGCAAATCAAATCTTTTAGGTTAATGATCCTGGACCTTTATCTCTCCCTTCTTTCTTTTCACTTTTGCAATGGAAATGGCACATATTGCTTTATGTTTCTCTGTGATCCATTGACCTCCAAGTCCCTCGGCTTATCTCTCCAGCTCTACATGGGATAAGATACTTGTGCACATTCCAGTAGCAACCCAGCTCAGCATACACACTTTTCGAGAGGCAGGGGACCATTTGGGGTTTATGCTTCTCAGCAAAGGCTTTTATAGTGGATGGAATTGCAGAAATACCTCTGAATATACCTTATAGGCATTGTTTTGCTCTGAGTATAGGAAGTATGGACAGTTCTCAGTATAATCAGGTATTATTAGGATATTTTTTCCTTTTCCATCCTTACTTCCCTAGCTAATAATTTTTGTATCTTTAAACTTAACCATGGACTTACATTATCTCACCTCGAACTTGGGAGCCAGCTTAAAAAGACCTTACCCACCAGGTGGCATTTTCTCACTTGTCCAGCCTTGATTCTAACATGAATGCTTTGTACATACAATTATAAAACCAGGGGCCACTACGGTGCACCTGTAAAGCAGAAACTTGGCTGTTCTCGGTTCTGTTCTAATTATCGAGCCTTAGAGCAAAAACTAGGTTTCAAAGAAAACTTTCTGTACAGGCCTCAATAGAGTTAAAGGAGAAACATTTTAAGTTGATGAGCTGACACTTGTAGAAGCAAATATATTAAATAAATCATGATTCGTTTTGGGGCTAAATCTGACTTACATCAACTCTGGAAAAACTAGATCCTAATGAGTGACAGTTTGGTGTTTTCTGTCACTTCCTACAGTAATGGCCCCAAGCTGACACTGCTCTGTGGGAGTCTAATACTTCTGAACAAAAGTTTTTTTTGGAGTGAGATAGACAAGGTAGAAATCCCAAGGTGACTGGAAGGAATGTCTAATGACTGGAAAGACATATTTACTGGCAGACTGTATGTAAGCTGTGACAGTTGACAGGGCTTGATTGTAATAAATATAGTTGATGAAGAGAGGGTTGACAGGTGAGGACAGAGAGAGAAAAAGAGTCAAAAGATCTGCATTGGCTGAACCCTATTAACGGTAAGTTGGTAACAAAACCCAGAGTCATAAAAGAAAACAGGTATCGCAAACAGATGTCTAAACACTGAAATGTGTAGGACTTGCAGGTTGCCGTAACAAGCTCAGATTTGTTGACCTTTCTTCTATCTATTTTATAAGTGCTGTTTTCAGCTGAAATTCACACCAGCAGCAGGCAAGCACCTGATATTTTTAAATATTGCGTATGATTAATCATGTAACAGAATAAACCCTGATCAAGGTCATAATTACTGCTTCAATCTCTAACTTTCACGGCTTTGATCAGAGGATTTGATGCTGCAAAATGTGCCTCCACATGCTGTGAAGGATCTGGCTGGGGATCGGTTCTGCTGAAGACAAAATGAATTCCTGTGAAGGAAATTAAGCAACATAAAACCCGAAAATATTTCTTTAAGTGCTCAGGCTCACCAGGCACGCACACACACACACACACATACACAGATGGAGTGATTGACCCTGAAAATGAAACAACCCTGGCATATTAAATCATGACACTTTATAACTGACTGGTCAGAGTTTCAACAATAGGATTTCCAATAAGCTCTGCACTTTCTTCCCCCAGGCAAATGTCACACACCGAAACTAAACAGGATCTTTTTTTTTTGCCTTGTTCATCCCCACGTGCTGTTTTCTGTGCCCAAGATACAAATCTGTATTCAAAAATGCCTTAACCCTTTGGAAGGGCAGCCCTCCCTCTCCACGCCCCAGGAGAAAGGAGTTTTGCAGCAGGCGCGGGACATAGGGGACATCATGCTTATGTTGGCACCAAGGTCAGCCTGCACCTTTATTGTACTCTCATTTCAAAAGGAATGAAAGGGAAAAAACAGTCAGAGGGGAATATCTGGAGGAAAGCACTCAGGAATTGCACAAACTTAATGTAAAGGTTAATAATGAGGAACATCCTTTGTTGGGAATATCAAATGAGAGTCCCTCCAAACTCTGGAAATGGGCCCGTTGAACAGCAGGGTCAGTGTTTGCTTGCTTTCACTGCCACATGGACAGAGGTGAAAATCCCTTCATTTTCTTGCTTGTATGAAATACAAAAGCATTTGTAAAATATTTTGACAACTAAGATATTGAGAGAACTTTTCTTTTTTAAAAAGTTGCTGTTGTTCTGAATGGATCTCCTCCTTCCCTCTCTACCAGATGCCACAGTCTCTCAAGTGGTGCTGCCACTAAATGAATTGTGGGGAATGCCAAAAAAAAAGAATGGGACCATACAGGTGCACAACAAAGACTCACAGAGTAACACAATGCTTATGTGTCAATCACGTCGATGCTCCTTCTTTGCCGACTGCATGCCTCCCACACAGCTGTGGATCCAGCCACTGCTTCTCACCGCTGCCTCTGAAATCACAGGATTCAGAGCCATGTCTCATCAACAAGGGAGTTGTCAGCCTAATTGGCACACACACTCACATTTTATGTACTCTTCTAGTTGTCAACGGCTGCTCATGCACATATGCATGCTGTACAGGTAGGCATGAGCGTGTCCTTTCATGTAGAAAGTTCTCCACACAGGCATGTGGATTGATATCCAGAAATACCCATATTCTTTGTATACTGGTGTATTTGCATGTTGTTGCATACTTGAACTTATACATAAGCTTCATCTGCTATCTTCTGGATGTGGTGGCAATGTGGCAAAGTTAATCTATAGCCATTTACTTTAGTGGCAGTCCTTTGATACTCAGTCAGAAGATGGCGAATCGTTGCATTTAAATAGAACAAATACACTTAATTGCACATATATATACTTATAAACATATCCAGAGTTTCTGTGCTGCAATCTAGCCTCATGAAGACTGAAATCCATGTAAACAAATTTCTTAAGTACTGAAGGCCTTGAGTCAGGCAACTGGAAGCACAAGACAAAGGGAATGGTATTTAAACTACACTGCAATCCTTTTCTTTTTACATGTGTTTATTTATTCCTGTAGGTACTTTACAGATTATTTTGGTTTGGCCTTTAGCAGAGACTTTACTACAACTTTAAGCTGATGAGAACATGTAAACTTTCTTCACTCAGAAAGAGGAGTGTTAGAACCAATGCAAGAGGCTGTAGATGTCTCAGCTTTGATTTGCCATCTCTCTAAGGTTCCAGGATGCAGAGTCAGAATTTTACACATTTTTATTGGTGGATGGACTTTTGCTGCTGTTTTTTTAGTGAGAATATAGCTTTAGAACAGGACACAGTATTTTAGTGTTTCGTGTGCTAATCAAAATGCCATCGGAAGTCAAAAACAACCCCAAAACCAAAGTAAGCTTTCTGAGGTTAAATTTGTAAGGAAAGAGAATATTCTCCTTCTGGAAACTGGGATAATCTGTAGAGTGAATTGTTACTGCTGAGACAGGGTTAATCTTACATCTGTAGGACTTTAAAACAGAAGTTGTATAACAGTTCTGCCACATATTTTGTATCTTTGAATCTACATTGATTTTAGATAGCTTCTGAGAGACAAGTTTCCCGGAGAGCGTAATAATCTTCAGTCTGTTGTACATGATGCAGGATATATTACGAAAGACCCTAATAATGGTTATGAAGACTGGGAATCTCACTGTCCTGGGTTCAGCAGTAGCAGTCATTTTTCTCCATCTTAGTAGCTGGTGCAGTGCTGTGGTTTTGACTTTCAGCTTGGGAACAGCGCTGATAACACTGATGTTTTTAGTTGCTGCTCAGTAATGTTTACTCTGACCAAGGACTTTCTGA